>CAJNSZ010001274.1:0-30922 GCA_905329745.1 Rotaria sp. Silwood2 | reverse complement strand
AGTTGATCATTGAGGATCTGTCGATTAAGATGTGAAACTGGACGTGGGGGTACTGCTAGAGGAGCATGAGAACCCGTGTTAATAGCACGCTGAGGTGTACAAGTTATTCCTGTTGCAGATGAAACGTCAAAAAGTTGATAATATTGATGGAGCATTAAATAGGCTTTCATACGTTGAAATGAATCATCAATATGTTCGACGAATTTATCAATTGTTGTTGTGGTACATGTTGAATGGTTATTACAACAAGCAAGTAGATGTTCATAAAGATCTGTTTCAGTAGCACATGCAACAGCACAATGAATACATGAAAATAATGGTAAAGGAGAAGAAGAAAAATGACTAGTAGTATCACAAATTTCAGGAATAGTGTTAATATGAAGATCTTCAGATGATGGAATGATAGATCCTAATGGAGTATGACGTGGTATAGTTTTTGGACGTTGGATATTATTCTTGATTGAAATGATACCATGATAATCACGAATATGAAGAACTGAATGTGGGATCAGGATGAGTTTGGACTTTTGTAGAGCTAAATTCGGTGTGAAAACTACATTTAGTAATGAATGAATAGGAACGTAACCTGGAATAAATTTTTCATGAAATGGAGGAATAACAATTGAATGTTCTAGTAACATGGTTAATGGTTCGGTAGAAGATACAGGTAATAATGGAACAGATGTTCTGCTATCATAAATATAAATACGATTGGTAGAAAAATTAATATTAACATGATGTTTTTGAATCCAATCTCGACCTAATATCATTGGACAAACAAGATCACGAGTAACATATGCATCAACAGTAGTAATAATATGATTAATTTTTACCTTAAGATTCACTAATCCAAGAAGAGATATGAATCCACTGTTAGCAGTATGAACTTCTTTTAAAGAACATGACGTGATTGAATAATGTCGCATACATTGTAAAGTTTTTTCATGTATAAGTGATAGGGCAGCTCCAGTATCGACTAAAACTTTTGTTATATAGTTGTTAACAGGAACTTTGATTGATGATGAATATGATGATAAATATGATGATGATGGAGTTTTTTTAATCCACGAGGTATCCCCATCTAGATACCTCGTCGAACGTTTTTTTGATTGGGACAATGTTTGGCAATATGACCAAATCCATGACATACATAGCATTGACGTGATGTGAAAGTTGATGTTGGGTTTGAACGATTATAACGAAGAGTTGAATATGATGGTTGATTGTAAACAAAGTGTGAATTCATGAGTGGTTGAGGTGTAGAAGTTATACGTTGCTGCTGTGGAGAATTAAATGAGCGTGACTTTGTATATGTAGATCGTTGCACCAATGCGATCGTTTCATCGCCAGGGTCCTTATCATTTGAATCATCATCATCTGCATGTGGATCAACTGTCTTTTGTGTTAAACCTTGTAACATCTGTTGAATCTTCTCTTCATCCTGAGCGATAACGAGAAATTCAGCAGGTGTTGAAGGATGTCGACGAACAACATAAGAAATTAATGAAGGGTTTAAACCTTTTATCAAATAATGAATTATCATAGGTGGACTCATATTTGGATCAGTTTGTAAACATAAGTGTAATTTATCGTAATAATATTCCATAACTAATTCGTTAGATAGTTGTTGTCGTTGTTCCATTTTCAATAAGGTTTGATCAAGTGATGGACGATAAACTTTAAGAATTTCTATTTTAAACGTGGACCAGTCACAAATATTTAATTTGTTGTGTCGAAACCATTTAGCAGCTGATTCAGTTAAGAGAGGGTCCGCCAGAATACCAGGTAACTTGGCTGGAGAAAAATTTTTGATTTTTGATTTATTTATCTTAAAAGAAAGGCCTTACATAGTTAGTATTAAATCCAAAATATGAGCTTATTCTGACANATCCGTTTGCATTGAAACTTTTAGGATATTTTAAGGATCAAAAGCTCTACATATGATGAAAATTTTGGCTCAAAATTCTTTCATTTATAAGAGGACATTGCTGGTGGATTTAGGGATTTTCTTAGATTTTCTGAATCATTTTGGGATTCTTCATGAATTGGCGATTCCGGATATTCACCTTTTCTTCTTTGCTTGAGGAACAGCTGATACTAAGTCAGTTTCAGAAAAATCTTGAAAACTTTCTCGAAGAACATAATTGTTGTTCACCGATGATGACAGGTTTAATCGTTTAGATTTTAATGTATGTTCTTTAAGGTCTCCTCTCCCCTCCCCCCACCCACACAAAAAAGTTAATTTTCGCCAGAATGATCAAAATTGAGATAAGTGCAGAAGAAGATAGCCCGTCTTTAGATCTTTCATAAACAATAAAAATTTTTCCTCAATACCTCTTTTTTCCAGAAAAAAAATTTGAAGACCTCGATTGTCTCTATTTGAAAAACAAGCTATTTTCAAAAAAAACAAAAGATCTTTTTCGATTTTTCTTCGTTTATAGTTTCTCGAGCTCGTTTTCCAAATTCCTCTGTTAATACTGATTCAATGTATTTATATTAGTTTTTGTTTGAAAGAGCGTGTCAGGGCGCAGAGACTGACAGTGTCCTTTTTTTGAATTAAACATTTTTTAGTTATATATATAGACATTTATATCACTCGACACCCATTTTTCAGGGTTTTGCGAATCAGTGAACTTTCAATGCCTATTTTTCCTTAAAAAAGTAAGTATTCAAAAAAAAAGAGTTCTGTCATCCTCTGCACCCTGACATGCTCTTTCAAACAAAAAAAAATAAATTCATGATATGGACCTGGACTGAGAATTTTGGGAAACCAAATTCGCTATTTTGCAGCCTTATTTGGCTGGTATTTTCGGTAAACATCATGATATCGAGCTGAAAATTTTATCATAGATATTCTACAATACCCTCAACATATCCTGAAAATTTCATGTCATTTGGACGTTCCTGGGCTGAGATCGATTTTAGGGTGGGGGTCTTAAGATGTTCGTCGTATTTTTGATAGAGAAGTTGATAAAGGTATCGAATACTACCACGACAACCTGTTTTCATTGTGTAAGTATAATCATCGGCTTCAAAGCAAAAACAACTCTTTTAATATCGTTTAAGGCTGAGCGTGAAATAGAAAGAATACCAGATACATCTTCCATGTTGAAAAACAAATATGCACTTCGAATTCCTTGAGCTTCTAGCAATTTAGCTTCGGCTGATCCAGCAATTTTTTCAACCATTGTGTAAAACTCTTCGTCGCAAAACGAAAGGATATCCAAGCAGACAAATATTTTCAAAAACGCATTTAAACGTATGAAAAAGTGTCTTAAAAATATAAAAAGTAGACGTTTTGCCCTCTTTTACGCGTTTACACGTGTTTTCAACGAGAGCACGATTGTAAAGCGTGCAAATGCATAAAAAGAACACAAAACACAGATATCTTCTTCCCAGTCGTAAATCGCCATCAGGATTGTGATAACCGTTTACGATCGTGAAGACAACTGCGTTTCGTCTTCTTTTTGTGCGTTTATATGTTTCTACAATCGTGTTCTCGCTGAAAATGCGTTTAAACGCACAAAAAAGGCAAAAAACGCGTACTTTTTATACTTTCAAGACGCTTTTCGTGGTTTTAAACGTGTTTTTGAAAATGTTTGTTTGGTAGGATATCAGCCGGTAATATAGAAGTGTCAAAAGAAAGGTTCTGAAAAGACATTTATAAATATTAGATTCAGAATAAACAGAATTATCATCAACATACCATTAAAATAATTTTAACTTTGAAAATATTGAGATAGAGAATAACTTTATTCAAATATTTCGAGCTCACTCTGAAAAATAATTGATGGACGAAGAGATACTGAAGAAAATAGAGGTCACCTACTTCTGGATAAATTCTCAACTCATTCCGTATGCTGAATATGAACACATCTGCATAGTGAGCCAAAGTATATCGAACAGTTTGTGCATGTTCTGATCATATCATTAAAGTTTGCAGACCTTCAAATGACATGTTTCTTTTAGTGATCTTATTTTGAAAATTTCTTGACAATTGAGTATAACCTCACTAGAGCTTATTTTAACATCAGGAAATAACGAATTATTTTTTGATACAAACACCTAGTTAGATTTGTAATTCTAATATTGTCATTATCATTTTTGGACTCCGTAGATCATATCTGTAGAATGTATTTTATGTCATCTATTTGAATAAAGCTCATATTTCCGTATTGTCATACATAAAACAATATAAACTTTCGAAAGAAGATTTAAATATTGCAGACTTTGTTCTACAATTTTCTAACCTTTCAAAAAGATTTCTTTAAAAAAAATTCAAATCTCATCAAGTCATAAACAGCTTCTTCAAAATAATTTACTCACATATGGAAATGTTCATCGACGATAGTATGATACTTGAATCGCCTTCAATATTCTCTTTTTAAGGATATATCTAAGCCAAAATATAATTCTTGGCGTTTCTTGATTTTCCAGTTAGAACACTCAAGCACTTTTGGTGGTATAGAACATTAATACTTAGGGTGTACCAAAAGTTCTGATCACGGCGTTACTTAGCCATATAGTAAGCTTTAAAAATCTTTCTTTCTATATAAGCCTGATAGAGAAAAGGATGCTCTATTTTTCTATGCTATTTGATCCTACTTCAACTAATATTATGATAATAAATTTTGGATAAGACTTTTTCCGTTATCGTCTGTGGTCTAGTAAGTTTTGGATTGCAGTATCCANAAGGATGTACATTCTACTTTTCTCATTGGCGATCCATAAGCGAAATATTTATTGAAAGCATGATTCAAATGCATCTCGTTCAACGCATCAAATATTATCATTTGCTATGCCAAAATCGTTCGTTAGATTTATCTAGCTTTTATGGTGATACTTACATACGTGTATGTCAGGATTTTGGTGGTCAACGTTTAGCTAACTGCTTCAGACTTAATCATTACATCAAGCTTGATAGTTTAGATTTGCCTCACAACCAACTCAAATGTGAATGTTCGAAAGATTATTCACTTAATTCATTGACTTTATCGACTTCATTTATCTCATTTATTCCATCAAGTACATCAATCTATGATAACATGTTATATATTTATTCATCTTGCTGTTTCGCATACATATTCATTAACTCGTTCTCTCTTAAGTTGCTTTTATCGTCATTTAACAAATAAAAATATTCAGTAGATAGATGTTGGTGTAGGTGTTTGTAATTGGTTTGAACCAATATCGACATACATCCACACTCTCATTGAACAAACTTCTAACGCTTTTTGCAAATTACACCTGTTCTATTGAACTTAGAAATCTTGTTTTATTAAAATCTTTTAACACAATTACTCTCTGTATTCGTTCTCAATAACCAAATTTTTAAAATCTCACTATAAATTTTGATTGTTTTACAAAAAAAAGACGTAAATGAGAGGTAGCCGCCGGATTTGCTTTTTGTCGATGAAAGCGAATGCTCGATAGTATCAACATACGTTTGTTCATTCTGATGAGACGAGAGTGCAAAGGAAGCTAAAAAAATAAACGATACAGAAGACCAATATTTTGAAAAAAATACAACACGTGGGATAGCATGACGCATTACATTTGTGCATCGCGTCAGCGCGATCAAGAGTGGATGCTTACTTTTTACACGTAAGCAACGTCAATTGGAAAAAACTCACTCGCTCCCTTTCGAAGATATACGCGTATGTGAAACAGTCAATCACTGATAAAAAACAACCTCATTGATTCAAATGATATTTTAATCGTAAGTAGATTGACATCATTTTTGCGTTTTGAACCCACCATAAAAGATATTTCAGTTCTTTACAACTACGGATTCTCGTGTAAGAACCAACAATAAGTAGAGATAGGGAAAATTGATTTTTTAAGATTTTGAAGTTTTTTTTTCGAGATAATGCTGACATTTATACTATACGGTAGGATGTGATTTGATAAAAGAAACGTGTTGTTGTTAGTGATCAGTGTTTTAAGCTTTTTGAACTTTAATTTTGTTGGAAAAGAATTTCATCGGATGAAGAATAAACTACTGCATGTTTCTATTTGTTTCGTTCAGAATTCATTTTTCCATAAAAAAAAGATTATGATGGATTATTAGAAAAACTGTCGTATGGGCGTGGGTGTGCGTGTTGAAAGTTATAGTTTTCATCCGCAAATCCCCCTCCCCACATATTCGTAAGTAGTCGTATGGCTTGAGACAAGGCGCTGAGAACAGTATAGCTCCGAATTCAGTATGAAATAATTATCTTTTTCGCTATTCCTACAAGCTTTTCTTGCAGAAACTCTTTGGGCATACGAACAGAAGTGCGTCGAGGAGATTGAAATAAGAATGAGTAATCGATAGTTTTTTTTTCGATTTCTGTCTTTTTCTGTTGGGCATTCCAATTGGAGTTGTGCAGAAAGAGGTCTAATGAAGAGATCTCTGATATATATACATATTGATCCTGTAATATAAAGCTTTCGCTTTGCATCTATTACAATAACAAAGGACTTTGTCACCATGACATGCAATATTATTGTCAGTCGTCAAGAATCTGAAACTTTGTCACAACAAAATGTTCCGTCTAGCAAAAATGTCGAAGTAATTAGTCGTAATATAAATCTTGAAGATTTTACTGTTATTTGGCTTGATGCTAGCGTTAATAAATCGGAAGACTGTCTAAATACTACAGCGCAATTACGCAGCGTTATTAATTATATAAAAACGTTTGATAAGATGGATGAATGTATTGACTGTATATACGAATATTATACAGAGAAAATATTTTTTATTATCTCTGGTGCGCTTGGTGAACAATTGGTGCCAGATATACATGACCTCCAACAAATTCAGTACATATATATATATTGTTTAAATAAAGATAAACATGAACAATGGGTGTCGAATTATCCTAAGATTCAAGGTGTATTTACTGATAGAAATACTTTATGTTCTACATTAAAACAAAATGTTATTGAACAAACAAGAAATGCTGATGTAATTGAAAATTCACTGCGTAATTTAAATGAAAACAGTGCCTCGTTATTATGGTTTGAAGCACTTTTAGAAGTTCTTATTCGAATGGAATATGGTAACAACGATAAAGCAGATATGATTGAACAATGCCGCTCGTACTATGCTGATAACGAATCAGTACTAAAAAATATTGACGAATTTGATCAATGTTATAAGTCTGAAAATGCCATTTCTTGGTATACACGTAATTCATTTGTTTTTCGACTGTTGAACAAAGCATTTCGAACAGAAAATATTGATATTGTATTTATTTTTCGTTTTTTCGTCAAAGACTTATACAAACAATTAAAAGTATTACACGAAGATTTTTTAAAAATTTTGCAAGAATCGGAAGTATCTAATATTATTGTCTATCGTGGACAATTTATGGTTAGTAATGAATTGCAGTTGCTCAAGGAAAATATTAATGGTCTTGTTTCAATGAACACATTCGTATCGACATCAATGGATAAGGAAGTGGCTGAAATATATGCTGGTGATGGTTCACGTAGACCACAGTTCGAATCTGTTCTATTTGAAATCAATATTGATATGACCATTCTCACCAAACCTCTGGCAAATATACAAGAACATAGTTATTTTAAAGATGAAAATGAAATACTCTTGCCAGTGGGATCACAGTTTCAAATTATGTCTATCGAAAACATTAATAATAACATATGGTATATACACTTAATATCAGTTAATGAGACTGATACTAAAATAAAAAAATTGAATTACTATCTAAAAGACGCAATTGGTGATGAGCCGACAATGAAAAAATTTATCTATATTTTGGAATTAATGGGGGATGTGGCTATAGTAGAAAGATATAAAACATTCTTACAAATTGAAAACAGCAAAGCAACTATAGAAGAGCTGGAAGAAATGCTAAGAGATACTGATAGTCTTAATAATAATACATGTACAATATTATTTGATAAAATAGCTGAAAAATATTTTAGAAGTGGAGACTACTCGTCTGCAATTACAAACTATCAAAAATTAATCGAATTAACGCTTGACAAAAATGTGAAAGCTTATGGCTATCAGCAGATAGGAGAAATTCTCAATGAAAAAAAAAGACTACGATGAAGCTCTAGAATATTATCAAATGTCGCGTACAATTCTGGTCGGCTTAGAAACGGAAGCAATAAATAAGCGATTGCTCGCAGACTTGTTTCTAGCGATCAGTGAGATTTTTCATAATCTTTCTGATTATAAAAGTGCTTTAGATAATGCAGAACTTGCATTTGAAATTATTCACAATCTTTTGCCATTTGGTCATCCTGATATATTAACAGTATATGTATGGATCGGAGATCTGAACAAAAAAAATGCTAATTATCAAGCTACTTTAACTTATTATAACAAAGCAATTGAATTAGCGCTTTTATATTTACCACCAGATAGTACCTATGTTGCAAAAATTTATGCTTCAATGGCATTTGTCTATGCAAAATTAGATGATAAAGATCAAGCACTTTCATTATTGAAGAAAGCAATCGATATTCCTTTGCTTAGTTCAACATATTTAACAAGTTATTTAAGACCAAATGATTTATTTGATACTCTTAGACTAACAGATAAATTTAATATTGACGACGTGTTGGATTTGTATGAAAAAAGCTATGAAATTAGCAGAAAATCTCGTCAACCGTTTCCATGCAAAGCGAATAGTGCCCTAAATTGCATCATATTAGGATCGTTGTACTTTAGGAGACAGAATTATGAAGCAGCCATAAAAGCATATGAAAAAGCACTGATCCTGATGGAACAGGATGATAAATCATTATTCAACAACTATGATCTCAAAGCACAAATTTATTATTTTATTGCAAATCTCTATTGTAAACAAGAAGACGAAACTCGTGCATTAATAAATTTTCTCGAAGCTATTGAAATGTACACTTGTTCACAAAATTTCAAAGAAATGGCAGTTTGCTATATAAAAAGAGCACAAATATTCTATTCTCTAAACAATATTGAAGAAGCTTTAATAANAAAGATTAAATTAAATTAAATATATAAAAATTGAATTACATTATATTAAATAACAATAGTTAGAATTCAATTGAATTAACTTAATAAGAGTGAAATAAAATAAGCAATAAAAGCAAGCACTATAATAAAATAAAAATATTTGTGAACATTTCACCAGATCTGGGGGGGATAGATTCAGATTGAGCTGGGTATACTATTGTATCCGATAAGTTCCGATAGCCAAATGACGTCGGATTGTTCAGGAATCCGTCAGGACCCGGTCGGATGGTTTCGCCCAAAGTTATATCATTCCAAAAAACAATCGATTCGAATCCATAAATAAGAAACAAATCTGTAGTATTACTTTTTGATTAAATGCTTATTAAAAAAGAAACATCTGTATAATATCATTAACTAAGATTCTTATTCGATGTTGAATTTCTATCAAAGCAAGTTGTGATATTGATTTAATCAAATCTAATGACGATGAAGTCCATATCAAACATACATCTGTCATTCTTTACGAATGATTAAAAATCCAAAGTATTACAATTATAAAAAACAACAAAACAATGAATTATAAGTATACTTAAAGTGATAATTTGTCGAAGAAATATATTTGTTGGATATTTTCCCATATCAAGAAACTGTATGTATCATCTCTATAATTTTTTCAATTTTAGTCTGCTTTTGATTCAGTTGGGTATTCTATAAAAACTTAGTGAACTGTGTTTCATGTTGGTTGTCTCTTCAACTACACTCAATCAACATATAAAGATAAATTAAAGTTTTAGTATAGTAACTTTTTGAAATGACATCCTTTAAAATCGAAAAATAAAACTTTTTTTAACAATTTATATGAAGTTCTAAATCACGACGTATTCTACAATAATAAAATGTTGTTAAAATTACCTTTTCATACTCATGAAGACGTGCTTTTGATTCTAATTCATACTCAAGATCGGGTAATTACTGTGAGAACACAACGTCTACATAAAAGTAAAGTATCCTTGGTAAGAAAATATTCTTTTGTTTTTCTTTCGATGTTATTTCGAAATATTATTACTCAACATCAATTTAATATATTATTCTAGTATATGAACAAAGTTCGGAGGTACGAAAGTGATGGTTTATCGTTTCTATATAGATAACAACCTAACTCTACTATCACTCACCTATGACTTCTTTTTTTTGTCTGTATCAAGTATTTTATCATTATAAATTATAATTTAGAAATCATATTATTATACAAACAACTCTCAAAATTAATATTCAGCAGTGATTAAAAGTATACATTTATGAAATGAACTTTATAGATTTTAAAAAATTAAAGTTTGAGTAAAGTCATATAAACTTATAGATCAGATTGTATTATATGATAATTCATAGAGGTCGAACCTCTATTTCTTATTCCTAAATAACTGTCATCTATATTGGAGAAATACCATCATCACTTTATTGCCTCTTTTTGTCTTTCATTATATGATAATATAAAGAAAAAAGAAACGAAAACACATTTTCAACATTTTAATAGATGCAATCTATGCAATTATCTTCTTTTTTCTCGTAGCCTATGATTTACACTAATATACATTAGCATGCTGCTATTTTATTTACATTAATCGAATTTAGCGAATTCTCTTTGTCGAAATATACTGTCGATCAATTCAAATTCTATTGCAGAGATCAAAATTTCTGATAAAGAAAGGTGAACAAACAGTTCTTGAATTACTAAATATGACTAAACGTTCATCTACTTAAAATCATTTTTCTAGAAAATTACTCTAAGGTTCATTATGATTTATTCATTCATATTCAAAGTCTATAGAGAAAGTCTTAATGAACATCTGTATTTAGATGAATTTTATTTCAATTAAAAGGTATTATTTAGAGGTAAAATATTATTTTCTTATATGTTCAGAATGTTTTCAATACAGATAATATGATAATATTATATTAAATTTTCATTAATATAGATCTGATACAATTATCAAAAAGGAATTCTAATCTTTTGAAAATCTTTCAATTAGTTTTCATAAGATTCACATTTTAGTTAATTCTTATTTTCACAAAAAATGATAAGTTGTTTTCTTAAATAATTTTCGAATAAGAAGTCAAGTTTTAACTGAACTCTATATCAACGAAGTAATTCTCGAACAGAATAATCAAGCTAAATTATTTAGATTAATAATCCTTTTTACTTCTATCGGAGATATTATACAACAGAACCAAACTTCTTTAATTTGTTTAGACAAATCAAGACTACCATGATCGAGTTTTATAAGCTTCAGAGTCAATATATGTAAAGTCTTATGAATCATTATCAATGATATCTAAGTTAATATTTCTGTTACGATCATATGTTTCACAAAACAATTGATACTCTCGATAACAAATTAGTCAACTGATGATCACGAAGATTCAATATTGAATTCCTTATGTTTTACTAAACTTAAGAAGGATAGATATTTATTTATCTTGGAGATTGACATATCGTTAATTGAGGTTTCCAATTCGGTCAAGCAACCATTCTAAAGAAAAGAAAAAGTATCGAAATTATATTAATTATCAAAGCTAATGTTAACTGAATTGATAATCAGTTTTAAAACAATACTTTGATAAATGGATCAACCGTCAAAGTAAAATTTCTATTTCAATAATTGTTCCATACATATGTCCTGTAAATCTACAGATTGAGAGAAACCTGTCTTAAAGTAATCTGTTCTAAGCTATAGAATTCTTCAGAATGACAAGAAAATTTTCCATATTAACAACTACTTTTTATTCTTCTTTTAGTCTTTTCTTAATTAAATTCGATGAATTAACGGTAGATCAAAGTATTTAAACAATAAAAACACACATTCAGTAAAATTAGAAAAACCTAACTGAATAAGTAGTTGCAATTAATCGACACTAGCAAGAATAATATAATCTGGTTAATATATTTCTGGTTTCATCTATTAGTTTGTGAACAAATGGTAGAATTTAGTATTTATTGAACTAAACTATCTCGTTATTTTGTTTTTATATTATCTGTTAAGTAAAGAAGAACTTGAACAATGAGAATGAATCTGCTTTTAGATATGATTAGTGTTAGTAGTCATTTTATAACAAATAGAATTAATATAAATAAAAAAAATTTGATAAGCTATGATGATGATCGTCATCAAAAATAATTTTCATGGCGATTTCTAATCATGATAGTGATTTAAATAACAGACTTTTGAGATGTCATTAGATGATTTGATTAATTTTCTATTGTAGAATTTACAGTTCCAAAATGATTTAAAATGATATACATGACTGAGTTACATATGTATGTATTGATAATGTATAGCTCAACTTAGAAGACAATGGTGAGTAAAATAAATTACCATAAGGTTTTTTTTAATTATCAACATAAAAACCATGCAACAAAGAGATGGAGTTCTTCGAAAATCTTGATGAATATTAGAAGAAACTTTCGTCAGATTATCATAATAAGACGAATCGGTAGTAACTAAAAGTAATCATATTGCCTTTTTCTAAACAATATTAATGGAAAAATCGATTATGACGAGAACCTTCTCAGAAAGCTAGAAGATGAAGTCAATATTGGTAAAGTAACCACAAAATGTAAACTAAATAGAGTTCTTAACTTTATATTATAGGGTTAACTAAGTCGAAATAATGGAAAAAAAGACTAATCATGAATCAATAGTTGTATGGAACAAGCATATGATATTGTCTAATTCTAATTGAAAACATAGTCAAAGAAAATTCAAAATAAATGAAATTCTTTAACCAACTAAATTTACATTATGATGCTATGGTAAATAAATTTGATCTGATTGACATAAATGAGTAAGAATCATTTTTTGATGGAATTTGTGGTTAAGTTGAAACACTTGGATTGAAACGAATCTTGAACGATTTCTTGAATGGATCATGTTAGTTAATTACTTAATGTATTATTATGCATATTCACACTCTATATCAGTTTTATTTTGTTATTTAATTCAATGATTATAATAATATAATTGTCCAATGAAAAATAAAATGAACAAATAACAACATTGAAGACGACATAATAGCGTGCATCAGAAATTGAAAAAAATCTTCTTTGAATATTTTTCTAATTTTCTATTATTGATATTGTGAGGTTAAAGAACATTAAAGTTCCAAATTTCGGGACCAAAGTGTCTACAATGACAAGTTTTTCCAAATTAAAGAAAAGATAAAGTATTGCCGGTAAAAACGACAGTTCCATCGACACTCTTTATTATTGCACTTGATTATTCTTGAACAAAAATACTCAAAAACAAACTTTCACCATTATGCTTACATATCATTATCAGAATTAGGATAAGAACATGCACAACAAATAAAAGTATTTTTATAAGATATGATCTATTTTAAAATCTTTTATGCTGAATATGAAAGTCTATTTAACGAAAACTTCTAGAATCATTTGAAACTCATTCAATCTATTCAATTGACGATTAATTGTAATTCGAAACTGTATGCCTCTATGCATAAGCTGTAGTTTCACATATTTTTTTCAAAATAAAAATCTTCTTCAGATGTCGTTTATACTTGTACTTTGATTGTTACCTGGACAGTATACTTAAAAGTACTTGTTTTCGAGCTTTGACTCTAATAAAGTGAATAGAGCTCTTGTGGTCTATATCATACGTACTGTAAAAGTAGATCATTAAATTAATTGCGCATATCATTTACCCAGTCAACACTGTGTAGAGGAACTATGTGCTCCGAATGAGAAAAAATATTCTCACATTCGCATTATTTGAAGCACATTAGGAGAAAAAGCCCTCAGAGGTTATTCTAATTAACATGAGAGAGCTACAAGATTGGTTCGCGACATGAATAAAAGAGCAAACGAAAAAAACAAACTAATCAACCACAATGCATCAGTGATTTTTCATTAAAGAAAGAAATTACCTTCGAAACCATCATCTTCATTGGCTATTAATATTGTGGTCAAATAGAGAAAATAAAACTAAAACTACATCGTGCTAACTAGTCGTGAGTGACATGGCATGCACAATATAGTTTGTCAGATAAAAGAAAGAGTATAAAAAGGCTGATTTCTTGCATTCAGACTAAGCTTTCGTTAACGATCCAGAAAATAACGCAGCAATACGATCATGCGTTATTTAATCGCTGTAGTTTTGGTAAGAGTCGTTTTTTCTATCAATATTTATTGTGAGTTTCTTTTTTAATGTAGTTGACATTAGGCACTATAGTGGTCTCAGTGCCAGACAATAATAAGTTATCTCCACTGCAGTCACGACCTCCTAGTTCTAGACTGATCTGCTTCTGCTACTCAATAAAGACTGCGCTAAATATAAAACAATTATCAGAGAATTTTTTATTTATGTAGTTTTAATGAAAGTCTTTTTCCAGTTTCAAATAAAAATTACATCTTCAGTGTATTTACCATTATACTGAGTAATTTTTCTTTAAGACAAATGAATACTGATTAGTAGATTTTATTATATATATATATACAAGGTAAAAACTATCTCACATAGTTAAGCTTTAGATCTAAGAATAATTGAATTTAAAAAACACAATCTATTAGTTATCCAATACTCTAAGATGACTTATTTGTCTTGGAATTGTGTTCCATTCTGATGGTGTGAATAGCAATAGTAACTATTACTATGAGGAATTTGACCAATGTTCATTTTCTCCATGATGTTATGAAGCAATCGCTCATAGTACTAGAAATTATCGTTGACGAGTTTTTTTTTGTATAAGATAATTACAAAACATGTATAGAGTGTAATTTATACTTAAGAGTATAGGTTTCATTCATCTGTAAACCTATGAATATCTTTCTGTGATTCAACGATATTCACATCGTTCATTGATATCTTTTTCGATTGATACGTTCCTTGACTTTTATTTGAAGCTTTCAATTTTCATAAGAACATTTATTCGATTAGTTTTTAATTTAAGTTTATGTATTTTCTTTAGCAATTTCCTACTTAGACTACCTCTCATTTACGATCATAATGAAAATTAAGTTAAATGGGTTTAAGTTTAAATTCCCAATCAATGAGCACTCATAGAAAAAGAACCAATTTTTTTCTAGATTTGCGGAAGAAACAAATTAAATATAAAACATAGAATTTGAATTTTAGTTTAGCTATTATAATTCACAGAGTGATCGACCCTTTCATGAAAAACAGCCTTTTATTTTGGTAAGGTTGCTATAATCTATCATATATTGAAAACTAGAAATTTGAATTGAATTGAAGCTTCAACGTTCAACGTGTGCTGTATGAAGTTCGTTTTTGCAATTTGTAATTTGAAAGTTGTACTTAAAAAAGAGAATTGGCATTAAATCACAGTTTTAATTCTTACATGATAGACAAGTGTGGATATGACTATAGAATGTTTTGTGGTGACTGCATAACAAAAACAAAAGAACTCAATACTACCGGCATTCATATTCTTCTATAGATAGTGCGAAACAGAATTATATTATGCATTGCAGACACGAATGATGGTCCTATCTGTTTCTATTATAGAACCTGATATTGTAATGGCTAGATAAAATACATGAAATATCTTGTGATGAACCTTAGTCAAATTTGTTTCGCATGTAAAGTAAATACTTGTAAGCTTTACTGTTTCAAAAAGATGGTTACTAGAAATCAAGGAGAGGGTGTGGGTGTGGGTGGGTGTGGGGTGTCGGTGTGGGTGTGGGATGTGGGTGTGGGTGTGGGTGAAGACGACAGAACCATCTCACACCCACACCCTCACTCCACACCCACACCCACACCCACACCCACACCCACACCCACACCCACACCCACACCCACATCCAAAGACTTCTTTCGAAATGATCCAAGTAATTTAAAGATTAAAACAAATTCTTATACAAATTTCTACGAAACGATTAAATCCACATCAACAGATGTTCAATCAAAGAAATCCAAATCAAATGCAATGAGAACACCTATATCATCAAATATCAATAAATATGAACAACATTGTCATCATAGCCTTCACTTACAAGTTTTGTTAGATAGTGATAAGAATTTAACAACACAAGCATGTCTTTGTCCACTCACTTATTATGGAGATCATTGTCAATATCAAATTCAATGCACCGTTTACATTTCGACACACATTATTTGTACTTTTTCATTAATCCTTGATAGTGTCGCATGAATTATTCATTCATATGAACAACTGTCTTATTTACCTATTCGAGATCGATATGTTAAATTTAATGTCTATTTATTTTATTCTCTTCGACCAAAAAGTTTTGCAAGACAATATTCAGTACATATTGATATTTATGAAATGATTACATTAAACTATCGAGGACGTCTGCTAATACCTCTGAAATTTCCATTCTCACCTATTGAATGAATTGCTATTCAACTGAATATTCCAGATGTAAATAATATTGTCCAAACTTGTACTAATCATCAATGTATTCAATATATAAATGATACGAAACATACTAGTTTTTGTATATGTAAACCAGATTGGACTGGACTATACTGTTTTATTCCTCATACATGCACATATTCACAAGATTCGTTATGTATTAGTATTGCAGCAACTAATCGATCGATATGTGTATGTGCTTTTAACAAATTTGGTTCTCAATGTTTATTAACTAGAACCGTATATCAAAAGAATTCATGTTTAAATGGAGGTATATGTATACCTTTTGATGAACATAGTGCATATGATCAACCATATATCTGCATCTGTCGAAAAGGATTTCATGGAGCAAAATGTGACGTACTTGATAACAAGATTATTCTTTCATTTCATTCATTTTTTCACTCGTTCTCCAGGGGCACACAATATAAGTCCCATCAAAATATGTGATAATGGTACTTCAACTTTTAGTTATTGGTCATTTCCATTTAATATTGTTATTGTCGAAACTTCAAGATTAAATTACTATTTGGTTGCCAATGAAAAAATAGAATATTCATCAGTTGTTGTTCAAAAAATTAATTCATTCCATCATTGTCGATCCATAAGCGAAATATTTATTGAAAGCATAATTCAAATACATCTCGTTCAATGCATCAAATATTATCATTTGCCATGCCAAAATCGTTCATTAAATTTATCTTGCTTTTTTGATAATACTTACATGTGTGTATGTCAAGATTTTGGTGATCAACGTTTAGCTAACTGCTTCAGACTTTATCATCACATCAAGCTTGATAGTTTAGATTTGCTTCACAACCAACTCAAACGTGAATGTTTGGAAGATTATTCACTTAACTCATCGACTTTATCAACTTCATTTATCTCATCTATTCCATCAAGTACATCAATCTATGGTAGCATGTCATATATTTACGCTTGCGAATATTTTATATATTTATTCATCTTGCTGTTTCGCATACATATTCATTAACTCGTTCTCTCTTAAGTTGCTTTTATCATCATTTAACAAATAAAAATATTCAGTAGATAGATGTTGGTGTAGGCGTTTGTAATTAGTTTGAACAAACACCGACATACATCCACACTCTCATTGAACAAACATCTAACGCTTTTTGCGAATTACAACTGTTCTATTGAATTTAGAAATCTTGGTTTATTAAAATCTTTTAATACAATTACTCTCTGTATTCGTTCTCAATAATCAAATTTTTAAAAGCTCACTATAAATTTTGATTATTTTACAAAAAAAGACGTAAATTATTATCTATAAATCGAACGAAATTTAAAAAAAATGAATATTCTTACACTTTATTTTCTGTATGTTCGTAAATGAGAGGTAGCCGCCGGATTTGCTTTTTGTCGATGAAAGCGAATGTTCGATAGTATCAACATACGTTGGCTCATTCTGATGAGACGACAGTGCAAAGGAAGCTAAAAAATAAACGATACAGAGGACCAATATTGCGAAAAAAATAGAACACGTGCGATAGCATGACGCATTATATTTGTGCATCCCGTCAGCGTGATGCAAGAGTGGATGCTTACTTTTTACACGTAAGCAACGTCAATTAGAAAAAAACCAACTCGCTCCCTTTCGAAGATATACGCGTATGTGAAACAGTCAATCACTGATAAAAAAAACAACCTCACTGATTCAAATGATATTTTAATCGTAAGTAGATTGACATCATCTTTTCGTTTTGAGCCCACCATAAAAGACATTTCAGTTCTTTACAACTACGGATTCTCGTGTAAGAACCAACAATAAGTAGAGATAGAGAAAATTGATTTTTTAAGATTCTGGAGTGTTTTTTTGAGATAATGCTGATATTTATACTCTACGGTAGGATGTGATTTGCTAAAAGGAACGTGTTGTCGTTAGTGATCGGTGTTATAAGCTTTTTGAACTTTAATTTTGTTGGAAGAGAATTTTTATCGGTTGGAGAAGGACCTAAATCTGGCTTCCCTTAACTTTGATTTTGACAAATCAAACGAAGAAGCATAAACTACTGCATGTTTCTATTTGTTTCGTTTAAAATTGATTTTTCCATAAAAAAAATAGATTATGATGGATTATTAGAAAAACTGTCGTATGGACGTGGGTGTTGAAAGTTATAGTTTTCATCCGCCAAACACACACCAACACCCTCGAGAACGACAATAGAAGAGCCCTTCATATGTAGTCGTATGGCTTGAGACAAGGCGCTGAGAGCAGTATAGCTCCGAATCCAGTATGAAATAATTATCTTTTTCGCTATTCCTACAAGCTTTTCTTACAGCAAGTTTTTGGGCATACGAACAGAAGTACGTCAAGGAGATTGAAATAAGAATAAGTAATCGATCATACTCATCACAAATATGCAACTTTATTCATTGAGAACTAGTAATTCTTCAGCACCGGTCAACGGCGATAGTTTTTTTTCGCTTTCTGTCTTTTTCTGTTGGGCATTCCAATTGGAGTTGTGTAGAAAGAAGTCGAATAAAGAGATCTCTCATATATATGCATATTGATCCTGTTATATAAAGCCTTTACTTTGCATCAATTACAATAGCAAAGTACTTCGTCACCATGACATGCAATATTGTTGTCAGTCGTCAAGAATCTGAAACTTTGCCACAACAAAATGTTCCGTCTAGCAAAAATGTCGAAGTAATTAGTCGCAATATAAATCTTGAAGATTTTACTGTTATTTGGCTTGATGCTAGCGTTAATAAATCGGAAGACTGTCTAAATACTAAAGCGCAATTACGCAGCGTTATTAATTTTATAAAAACATTTGATAAGATGGATGAATGTATTGACTGTATATACGAATATTATACAGAGAAAATATTTTTTATTATCTCTGGTGCGCTTGGTGAACAATTGGTGCCAGATATACATGACCTCCAACAAATTCAGTACATATATATATATTGTTTAAATAAAGATAAACATGAACAATGGGTGTCGAATTATCCTAAGATTCAAGGTGTATTTACTGATAGAAATACTTTATGTTCTACATTAAAACAAAATGTTATTGAACAAACAAGAAATGCTGATGTAATTGAAAATTCACTGCGTAATTTAAATGAAAACAGTGCCTCGTTATTATGGTTTGAAGCACTTTTAGAAGTTCTTATTCGAATGGAATATGGTAACAACGATAAAGCAGATATGATTGAACAATGCCGCTCGTACTATGCTGATAACGAATCAGTACTAAAAAATATTGACGAATTTGATCAATGTTATAAGTCTGAAAATGCCATTTCTTGGTATACACGTAATTCATTTGTTTTTCGACTGTTGAACAAAGCATTTCGAACAGAAAATATTGATATTGTATTTATTTTTCGTTTTTTCGTCAAAGACTTATACAAACAATTAAAAGTATTACACGAAGATTTTTTAAAAATTTTGCAAGAATCGGAAGTATCTAATATTATTGTCTATCGTGGACAATTTATGGTTAGTAATGAATTGCAGTTGCTCAAGGAAAATATTAATGGTCTTGTTTCAATGAACACATTCGTATCGACATCAATGGATAAGGAAGTGGCTGAAATATATGCTGGTGATGGTTCACGTAGACCACAGTTCGAATCTGTTCTATTTGAAATCAATATTGATATGACCATTCTCACCAAACCTCTGGCAAATATACAAGAACATAGTTATTTTAAAGATGAAAATGAAATACTCTTGCCAGTGGGATCACAGTTTCAAATTATGTCTATCGAAAACATTAATAATAACATATGGTATATACACTTAATATCAGTTAATGAGACTGATACTAAAATAAAAAAATTGAATTATTATCTAAAAGACGCAATTGGTGATGAGCCGACAATGAAAAAATTTATCTATATTTTGGAATTAATGGGGGATGTGGCTAAAGCAGAAAGATATAAAACACTCTTACAAATTGAAAACAGTGAAGCAACTATAGAAGAACTGGAAGAAATGCTAAGAGATACTGACAGTCTTAATAACAACACATGTACAATATTATTTGATAAAATAGCTGAAAAATATTTTAGAAGTGGTGACTACTCGTCTGCAATTACAAACTATCAAAAATTAATCGAATTAACGCTTGACAAAAATGCGAAAGCTTATGGCTATCAGCAGATAGGAGAAATTTTCAATGAAAAAAAAGACTACCATGAAGCTCTAGAATATTATCAAATGTCGCGTACAATTCTGTTTGGTTTAGAAACAGAAGCAATAAATAAACGATTGCTCGCAGACTTGTTTTTAGGGATCAGTGAGACTTTTCATAATCTTTCTGATTATAAAAGTGCTTTAGATAATGCAGAACTTGCATTGGAAATTATTCACAATCATTTGCCATCTGGTCATCCTGATATATTAGCAGTATACGTGTGGATCGGAGATCTTAACAAAAAAAATGCTAATTATCAAGCTACTTTAATTTATTATAACAAAGCAGTTGAATTAGCGCTTTTATATTTGCCACCAGATAGTACCTATGTGGCAAAAATTTATGCTTCAATGGCATTTGTCTATGCAAAATTAGATGATAAAGATCAAGCGCTTACATTATTGAAGAAAGTAGTCGACATTCCCTTGTTTAATTCAACATATTTAACAAGTTATTTTAGACCAAAGGATTTATCTGATACTCTTAGACTAATTGATAAATTTAATATTGACGACGTGTTGGATTTGTATGAAAAAAGCTATGAAATTAGCAGAAAATCTCGTCAACCGTTTCCACGCAAAGCGAATAGTGCCCTAGATTGCATCATATTAGGATCGTTGTACTTTAGGAGAGGGAATTATGAAGCAGCCATAAGAACATATGAAAAAGCACTAATCCTGATGGAACAGGATGATAAATCATTATTCAACAACTATGATCTCAAAGCACAAATTTATTATTTTATTGCAAATCTCTATTGTAAACAAGATGACGAATCGCGTGCATTAATAAATTTTTTCAAAGCTATTGAAATGTACACTTGTTCACAAAATTTCAAAGAAATTGCAGTTTGCTATATAAAAAGAGCACAAATATTCTATTCTCTAAACAATATTGAAGAAGCTTTAATAAATTATGAAAATGCTCTACATTCAAAATTACAAATATTTACTGAGAATGACATTGATCTTATTGATCTATATATAGAAATTGGATCAATTTATTTCCTCATTTTGACGACTAGCACAATTGAAATTAAAATAGATTTCTACTGTCAAATGACAGCTAAGTATTTAGAAAAAGCTGCAGAAATTTATACTAACTCATCAATATCATTTATCCCAAAGTTTGTCTTAGTTTACAAGTTGTTGGGTAGTTTATACGTTTATTTGAAATGTTATAAATTAGCTTTATTCAACTATGAAAAAGCTGTGACAATAGCCTTGGAAAGGATAGAAGAAAATGTTGATACTCTACAACAACTGTACACCGACATTGGACAGATACATGTATCCATTTTAGAAACGATCGAGCAAAATGAAAGTGAATATAAACATCATGTTAAAGCGGCCGTGATCAACTACGAAAAAGCAATTGAATTCCATAGAAACTTTTGTACACCAAACAATTCACAATTGATTTTAATATATAAAGAATTGGGTGATTTGTATTACAATTGTGATCATGACTTATACGCTTTAAAGAATTATGAAAAAGCAATTGAAATAAGCACCGAAATAGCTGATAGAATTGATGCACGCACCTTATATCATTTATATTTACACAGTGGGTTGCTCTATCACAATCTCAATGATTTTGAATCCGCTCTCAACAATTGGAAGTCTGCGGCCAAATATGTTGCAAACACAAAAACGGCGGAAAAACTCAATAAAGTTTTTCTTGTTATCAGTCAACATTTTAAGGAAAACGGAGAAGAAGTAGCCTTTTTTTGAATTTTAATATTTCTTTCTCAGAAAAGCAGTGATTAAATCTTGATTATATAATGAATATTTTATTTTTTTTTAAACAAGAGTTCGTCAATAAAAACAACTGTTTTAGCATAGAAAATGTTTCTGAGTTTATTTTCATACACGAAATAATTTTGACATTAGGGGTAGAAACAGAGAGATATATTGAAAATGTTTGACTTCACAAACTTTATCTTTTATTATATATTAATTGAAGGTAACGTAGAGGAAATAAAATTTCAGATCATGTGAGTGGCAGAAGCAGCATCGACAAGTGCAATAGCATCATTGATCCCTACTTCCAATATTGTCCATACTATTATTTTATACAATATTATAAAGAGGAAAAGGGTGTGGGTGTGGGGAGAGGCGTAAAATGAATTATAGAAATGACCCACACCCTCAAGAAAATGATTTCATGGCCAACATATATATGACTATAAACAAAGATAGATTTCTATGTTTTTTGGATTTATTTATTTGTTAAAAGAATACAATTTTTCTTTATTTTTTTTTCATTTTAATAAGCATGATATTGATGAGCATCAATTCATGTACTGTTCGATGATCTATTGAATGACTATTGAAGAGTTTTACACGACTTCATTTTTTCATGTGTTGCTCTTTTAACAAAGAATGAAGTTTATTCTTTTATCAGTTAGACGATTCGATGGACTTATAAAGACGATCAAACTGTTTTTGGAATCTGCTGCATTCTTGATTTCTTGCTATTATTGTTCAAGAATACAACAATATTCTTCATGATCTTGTTTGTTTACTACTAACCATGCAATATGCGTCACGATATAAAAAACAAGTTAATTGTAACAATTATGATTGACAAATACATCCTACACCTTCACTGAATTCATTATCACTATTAGTTGCAGCTGCTATGTATTATAAATAAGATCTGATTGAATATCTAAAACAATGAAAGTGATTTTCTCTCTAATTCATAATGAACTAATCTCTGACCGTCGAATTGTTTAAGTCAATTCATAATCAGAAAAGAAAAGTGAAACTTCTGTGAAATCCAGTGAGATAAAACAACTTTCTTCATCTATTCAATATACAACTATTAGAAGATGTTGGAATGCATAAAACAAAGTTTTCTCTTTTATAGAACTTCATTCAAATTAAATACACTATATCAGAACATTTTGTTCAACAGCTTTTTCTACTTATTTATTCATGTCGTCGTTAATCTTAGTCTACCCGTATTACTCGATACATATATTTTGTCTTGTCCTATTCTATGTTGGATGGTCTGTGAAGAGAAAGAAGACTAATTTGAGTAAACAATTTTTTGACAATCAAAAAACTTAAACTTTGATCACAAAAATTTTTCGTAAATGTAGACAATAACGACCAATAGATAAAAGATATTTCCAGCGGTCTACAAGATTTATTTTTCGATGAATTTGTCTTCATTGATTATTTTCAATTTAAATTGGTTGTGTTTACAAAACAAAAAATAAAATTTTTGCTTTTGAGGATTTACTTTTCGTTAATTATCTAAAAATCTATTTCACTTATTATTTTCTGGTATGGAATTTACTTTCCTCTGGATAGTTGGATGAAATATAGAAGTATTTTAAAAAGAGTATCTGGTGCATTATGTTCAGACTGGTATGAGTGTGGGAAGGAATGGATCAACAACCACACACTCTGATCTGTCCAGTCACACCCATGATTTCATATGTTCAGTCGGCCGGCATTATGCAACAGAAATAGTTCATCAGTTTTGATGTTCGTCATATACTTCAAGAGTAGTGTGTTTAAATCTGAACACCACAGATGTATGATCTGTGACCTGACGAATTGATGTCCAAATGTACTTTACCACATACATAACATTGACTGGATAATTTTTTTGGGTGAAAAGCAACTGCTGTTGAGAAACACTCAACGAACTTATTGTAAAAATATTATCCATTTAAAGGTGTGTGTGTGTGTAAAAATGCAATATTAGTTCGATTCAACTTGTCACAGATTACTAATATTTATTCGTAGTCAACTGTAGAAGATTCCTACTTATTTCTTCGTTCGTCGAGTAAAGACGCGCGTAACCATTAGTGATAACCAGTCAATCGATTTTTAAAAAGTAGAGGACAGTATGTATAATATTAGAGTCTTATGTAGTTGTTTAATAAATGTTATAAAGCATAAAGCAATAGCCTTGACAAGAAACAAAAATCAAATTTGTATGTTATTTGAAAATGTTGCTGTACAAAAACTATTTTCATCGAAAAATGCGAAAAAGATGGCTCTATTTATTTTTTGTGTTGAATTGGTAAATATTGTAGGAATATACATAGACATCATTCATATCTTTTCGGTGTTCATTATTATCGTTATGATTGAGCATCTGTCTTTGATTGTGAGTGAGAGTACAAATACAATTGATATTCATATTACAATTAAATGTGCATTGACTGTGTACGTCGCAGCAACTTACACTATTGTGCCAATTTATTTCTTTGAATATAATGGCTTTGAAACAAGAACTACTCAGCTAGAAATGTTATATTTTTATAGAGTAAATCAAATAGATCTTCATAAAAATTTATTTCCTCTATTTTTCGCATTTAATATACGGTAACTTGTGTAATTTATGCAGGCGATTTTGGTATGCTTGGCAAATGGGTACATTCAAAAAGAAGACAATGATAGTTACATTTTACCTGACGCACAGCCACTAATATTATATTATATTACAGATTTGAACTTAATTATCAAAAAATAAAAAGCAGATTTTTTTTCTGTTCATTTTTTTTTAACCCTTGTTTTAAATGATAGAACAACTTAATTTACCGAAGAGAACTCTAAAAAAGAGATTCCTTTATATGTTCTGATGAAAAAAGTCTAGATTTTTGAAAACTTTTCAAGAAGAAAAGAAACGTTAATTTTTTTAAATTGAACGCTTGCTTTTTTATAGTGAACAAATATTTCTTTTTGTCTCGCATGGATTATTATCTTCATTGTTAGTTTTGATTCATAGATGGAAAGTGAAGTAAATGATTTGCAAATGAAAGCTCTGAAAAAAATGATAATTCATCACAAATGACTAACTTTTTATCATTCATGTTTACCTTGTCTAGCAGAATTTGAAGATAAATCTGAATAAAGAACTTTTAGTTGAGCTGCTGAATATCGTTGAAGTATTGTCAATGTGCCGACTTATTTATATACGAAACTAAGAGGGTGTGAGTATGTGGCGGAAGAAGACATCAACTCTGCATCCCACGCTAACATCCAAACATAGCTTTATATCTTCATCGTATAAGAGCTTGTTTTCTTAGAACTAATAAGAGGTATAAAAATAGATGTAAAGAAATCTGCACCAATCCAACTTAAAGCAAATCGTAATTACTAAAAATGTTTGCACATTTGTCTCTCTATTGTTACTGCGAGCAGCGCCTGTTTAAAAAACAAGCTTTCATTGTTCTGTCACTATTACGAGAATAAAGTATTAGGTTCCTCTTGTTTTCAATCCTTCTATTCTTGCATCTCAATAAAAAACACATTAAATTTTCTGTGACTTATCAAAATATCCCGTAGCAAAATATCATATATATCAAATTGATCCTCATAGAATAAAATGATTCTATAAAAATTTAATCGAATGTTTGTTTCTACCGCAGTAAGTGAAACGGCTTGTCATTACAAGTAAAATTTACGTTGAAACTTCAACTTTTCTCATAACAATTGATATTATTAAATGAGCTGATGAATTTCTACCGGTATCAAAGAGAACATCTGATCCACCAAAACTATAACAAACTGATCTACTTCATCAACGAATATCACATACAAATTAATTTCATATTAATGTACTACTGAGTGAAGATTAGAATTCAATTATTTTACATCCAAAGGTGCTGCTGATGAAGAATAAATCATCGTATAGTGTTTTAGTATCCTCTACGAAACAATTAATATTTTCGACAACAAAAATGACAATATAACAACTGAACGCTTCATGAATACAAATTAAAAAGTATTCAATCTAGTGCAAGAGAATTTTTGACGAAAGATTGTCAAATTACTGCTCTTGATAGCGGGAAACAAATCAAGGTCGCTTTTCCACTCTGAATTTTCTGCATAACACAGACGAATCATTGCAAACCTCTCATGATGAATATATCATATAAAAATAATTATTTCAAGTATAACTGTCATATTCTAAAAATTCACCCCGCCCCTCACCTCACCTTTACCCTTCCCCAACTTCCTTCATACTAAAAATGTTGTTAGCGCAATCTCTTGCGGGATTCAAAATGTGAAAACATGATGGAATTGTCGTTTCTAATTCAATAGAAATTGTACTGTTTCATTTCTTACGATACACTTGTTACCGACCGTTTATCTGATGTTTTAGGAAAAGATTCACTATCAATGTCTGCTGAGAAAGGGATGGGAGAAAATTTTCTACCCTATATACTGCGACACTCCTTTCAGAATGTGTTTCACAAAAGGCGCACCGTGTACGCAAATAGAGTTCTACCATGATCGTGTGTGTCGCTCATCCCTAGATTGCTGAATTGCCAAAAAAGAAATCATACGTCATATACATTGCGACGTAGGAGTAGTAGAGAATTGTGAATATCGATTTGTTTGAATTGCGTTTCTTTTCGAGATGGGCTTTATGTATGTTGTTGGTCTGATTCTTCGAGATGTTTGCAGTATGAGTTTCTCGACCCTCCATTTTTAGGCTTTTGTGACTTTGTCAAGTGATTGACGATATAGGATTGAGTCTTTATATCAGTCCAGCCTTCATGTATGCATAGAGCATAAGTCTTGTGTGAGGTTCTCTTTTCAGGCTCCTTCTGAGTAAAGCAGCAGTACTCTTCTCGTTTTAAAAATTCAGTTTGAAACGAAAAAGCTTATAGACTCATTTTTAAAGCGTAAGCTATTCTCATATTCTCTTAACTTTGCAAAATATATTCAAGTTGTCGACTGGAAAAGCGAAAATGCATGAATATTTTCTATGGTGTTTTGTTTTCTTACTCAGGAGTCTGGCAAAATTTCTTAAAGTTTCCGAGCTAGCTTCGCAGATGTGAAAAAATATTTCTGTATACTTATTGCAGCTTTTGTTTACTCTTTTGGTACTACAGGTTTCTTACAATATCTTCATGGTTTCAGGATATACTGATTACTTTTCCAAACAGAGAACAAATGTGTCTTAGAATAGTTCGTGGCTAACAAAATTGATATCTTAGAATGCTCAAAATTCATTCAGGTATTTTGGAGAATCGTTTACACATTCAGATCTATAGAAATGGTTTCCGAAAACGGATCTGTTTTACAGTGTAGATTTACAAAGCGGAAATTCACATATTTATCACATGTCAATTGTATTGACATTATCGGTATCAAAAAGGATTTTATTTTTGATGCATGAATTTACAAAACTTATATTTATCATAGGCAAATAATCCTATAATTATATTTGATTTTTTCTACCGAGGTTTTATAATAGGTTCATAAAAAATATTTATAACATTAAATGCACATAGTATTAATTCATATGCATAATATTTTTCTTGCTAATTGCAGATGAGTAAATATATTTTTGTATTTTTAATATCAATCCTTTTGGAACTCTTTTTCGTTCCACAATGTTTAATGCAGACAAATGGCGTGTTTGAAGCTTTATCTCAACAAGATGAAACAGCATACATTGATGCTTTCAGCACTTTAATAAAAGATTCTTATTCTGTACCATTTCCTCAAGGCTTAGCAACTGCATGCAAGAACCAAAATCAAGTAACAGCGACAACAGTTAAATCAATAACAACTTCAATGTTATCATCTGATTTACAAATATTCTGTGGTACCGAAACGATATGCACCATACCAGCCGGCTTTACAGTCACAATGAATAGTAATCTGAATGTTGTTGCTTTAGTTTTGAGCGGCTCATTAAGTTGGAACGATGTCAGTCAAACTTCGAGTGATCAATGGTTGTGTGCTGGTTATATTGCTGTAGGATATTTTTTGTATAATTTAACCAGATATTGAGATATTGAGTATTTCTCTTTGCAGGTCAATGGCGAACAATGCAACATGAATCTAACGAGTAAACAAGGTTATATTTACATTAAAAATAATGGCCTGAAGCATACTTCGGTTTATACTTGTGCCTTTGGTGCGTATAATGCTGGTAAAATACATGTTAGTGGTCGTCCTCTTGCTAGAACGTGGTCTCTACTAGCCGATAGAGGTATATATGGTACGAGTTCAATCAGTCTCTTACACAATCCTGACGATATGGTTGGTATAGAATTTTTGAATATGTTCTTTTCTATTTTTCTGTAAAAATATCTTATAATTAAGGGCTGGAGAGTTGGTGACAGAGTCGTTGTAGCTCCAACTGTGCCTAGTTCAAGAGGAAATGCTGAAGATTACGCGATTGGTGGATTTGAAGCTAATAATACTATAAAACTACTTAATAAAGATGGAACTTCTAGTGGTATTATATCATCAGTTTTCGAATCAAAGGCCCTTTTTACAGGAGAAAATATGACTGCTCTCATGCAAGCTGAAGTTATTAATCTTCCGCGAAATACTATGATTACCGGAGGCGATTTTCAGCATGTGAGTTGCGTGAATGACGTAACTGACGGCAAACCAAGCGATAATATCCAAGCCGATCACTGTTCATGCTGGAAAAATATTAATCGAAATAAATGCACTGTTGGATTGCATACAATTGCAATTGGCCCCAGTTCTGTTCTATCTTTACAATACACAAGAATTGAGAAGTGTGGCCAACGTCCTATTCTAGGAAAATACTGTGTACACTTACATTTAATTAACAAATGCCCTGATTACAAAATCATTGGTAATGCTATTGAGTGTGGTCATCAACGAGGTACCATCATTCATGAAACACATTTAGCGACCATAGAGAATAATGTTTACAATAACATCCGTGGTGCAACCATATATATTGAAGATGGGAATGAAATGTGGGTGTGGGTGTGGGTGTGGGTGTGGGTGTGGGTGGGTGTGGGTGTGGATGTGGGTGTAGGTGTAGGTATGGGTGTGGGTGTAGGTGTAGGTATGGGTGTGGGTGGGTGCGTGAATGTAGGTGCGTGGATGTCGGTGTGGATGTTGTTGTTCTTTTTCAAATCTACACCCACACCACACCCACACCCACAACGACCCACACCCACTCCCACACCCACCCACACTCGCACCCACACCCCACACCCACACTGACACTCACATCCCAACCACACCCACACCCCCTCCTCAATTATTATAACGACAACACATAGGCATGTCCGGGATGACTCTAGGGTTATGATAGATGCTCTATCGATTGATGGGTGTGGGTGTGGGTCCACTTCAAGTCCTTCATTTAAAACTAGGGAAATAGGGGTTCCAATAAAGGGTCCGAATAAAACTTCAAGAGGACGTTTCCCTCTTATTTTAAGGACAACATATAGCCATGTTCGGGCCGGTCATAGTGTTATCGAGGATTCTCTATCGATTGATGGGTATATGTGTGGGTCCACTTCAAGTCCTTCATTTAAAACTAGGGAAATAGGGGTTCCAATAAAGGGTCCGAATAAAACTTCAAGAGGATGTTTCCCTCTTATTTTAAGGACAACATATGGGCATGTTCGGGCCGATCGTTGGGTTCTTGAAGACGGTCTATCGATTGATTGGCATATGTGTGAGTCCTCGCCTCTCTCCTGATGGTTATACAGCGTGCAAGCTTTGATTGGTCGTCTAATACAGAGGTATTGGGAGGTTTTATAGTACTTGCGTATACGGTGGTCGCATTGCCACGCTGATCGTTTGCGGCGAGCGTATGCGACCGATGTCTACAGTGGCTGTGGAATGGCGTAATGGAATCAGTACGATTGCTGTAAACGGCATTCGAAAACGGTTGATGTATACGATGGCTTATGTTATTTTCCGAGCAAAGTATACGGTCGCCGTACGTTTACGGTAGCAGTTCACGGCATAGTTTTTGCGGGTAGCGTGTACGATTGACGTAGTATGCTGTAAATGATCGTGTACAGCAGCCGTAAGCAGCTACCGTAAACAGTCGTCGTTTTTCGCCGTATTCGGTTCGTTTACGGCCGCCGTAAACAGCTATCGTATACAGTCGTCGTGATCTGCCGTATTCGATTGGTGAACGGCCGTTTACGGCCAGGCGTGACTGGCCTGGGCCCACATCCACACACCCACACCCACACCCACACCCTAGCATAACAATTATGGGACAAAATATTTGTTGAGATACTGTTAAATGCAGTTGCATCACTGGTCAAAAAACACTTTACGACAATGGTCGCTTCCGTATCTATCTTGCTATCATCGCCATTCTCTACACCATTCCACTGTATTTTTATCTAGTATGGACATCTCTGACTGTTAATTCTAAGCTAGCTGTTGTGAAACTCAATTATTTGAAAACTACAAACACCTTAATCAATTACGAAAAAAAGAAAAAAAAACGTGTAATTGAAATATTATTCGAAGATTATCTTTATGTTTTTCTTTAAGATATTCTGCGAATATTTTTTATCTCGATTTTGAAAAAATAAACTTATCATCACTAAAGAGCTCATTCTAATTCATTTAACTTTAGTACTAAGAGGATAAATTATAAA
>CAJNSZ010001273.1:0-30928 GCA_905329745.1 Rotaria sp. Silwood2 | reverse complement strand
TCAGGGAAGCATGATCATAGTTCTGCTTTAGGTCATGCAAAAGATTTTGATACAATGATACGATTACCTGAATTCGAAAAAGCAGCTTTAACAGATGGCAATTTAAAACCAGTTGTTATTATATCAGTCGATGGTGGACCCTTCGAAAATCCAAGATATCCAAAAACCATCCAGGCAGCAACAATTTAATTTAACAAATATGATTTATATGTTTTATTTATGGTAACAAATGCACCTGGTTCATCGGCATTTAATGAAGTTGAACGAAGAATGGCACCATTATCTCATGAATTGTCTGGTAAGGTACCATTTTGCCAGATTAACGCAGTTTATTTGTTTGTTAAACATATTTTCTAGGTTTAATCCTTCCCTACGATTACTATGGTAATCATTTAGATGAATCTGGTAAAACAATTGATTATCAATTGGAACTCCAAAACTTTCAACGTGCAGGTATTGCATTTATTAGCTCTCAAAGACGTTTCTCAGTTTTCTTTGTCTGGCAAAGATCAATATATGAGATTTACTTATGTAGTATGTGACAAGAACTGATAATCCGTTGTTTTGTGCCTCTTTTTTTCTTCTTTCAATTCTTCTGAGATATTTTTAATTACCAGATTAATATTGCTTGAGACATCGGTTGTTGTTGGAGTATTATTTGCTCTTAAGACAGGCCATCTATTTACATCATTCTTGTTGAGAAGTTGTTGTTGTTGAGTATATTGATTTCGGTAGCAAGTTTCTTCACTATAAATCATTTTTCTACGATCTTCGGATCGATATTCAGTTGAAATAAACAGTTGAACATCCGAGGACACTCTTTCTGAATTTTCTTAAGCTCTTCAATCAATTCACGTCCGTATTTGTCTATAGTTTTACATTTGTAATCAGTGACTAAATGGTTCTCATAACAATGGTGACACTTGATTTCACATTCCTTATGTTCTTGTATGTTTGATCTTGGTTTACCGCACCGACGACATAAATCAACATTCAAATTTCGATCAGACTTTTTTGTGTGACCAGAAAGGTTACAACAATTACAAATTAATATACGTGGAGATGGGAGATATTCATCAACAGAATACAATTGACCTCCTAGATTTATTTTTTCACTGTTCAATAGTTTAGTATATTCTTTTTTATTGAACATTTCCACCTTGATATGGCGATTTCTTTCATTGATAGTTCCTTGCATCGAATCACTTGAGAATAGACTTTCGAATTTCATATTTAATTCATCACGAACATCACTGTCTGTGAACGATATATTGACCTATTTTTTTATCACTGTATGTTGCGGTGGTAAATGAGTTGGAGGAATTGGGTTAATTTTGACATTATTCAATTGATTAAGATATCGATCACGTTTATATAAATAGACATATAGATCAATTGCTTTTATTATTAATTGGATATTTCCATCAGGATCAATCCACCAAAGATCAATAAGAATGTCATGTGAGAAACGTGGATTTTGAATGAGAAAACCAGGTGTAATGAATTTAATTAATTCATTAATCAACTTTGTTCCATCTTTTCTATCCCGAATTTTCGAGAGGCACTCTAACTTAAATGGCGGAAAATGGTAATTAGAAGCATAATCTAGTGCATCGTTTGTAATTGGTATTCGAGTTTCTTCGTTTGTTGTTTGTTGATTGATGTGACATGAGGAAGAAATTCGATTTTTGTAAGATGAGACATGGAGTTGATTAGACTTAGGCAACACTTTAGCTTGTTGACGATAATCGACATTATTTTCAGTGTTCATTCTTTTATTATTTCTACGAGCTAGTACAGTTTCCCAATTGCCATCGTTCTGATTATTTCCTTTGAGATTGTTGGTTGAATGTTGCTTCAAGATCGGACTTGTTAATTTTGTTTGTTCTTGTCGATGGAAGTTTTCAATCATCATTTGTGTATCAATACCATAACATATTTTATCTGGGATCAAGGAATTCGAATCCGCAATCAGTTTCTAGAAATTGTGTACTTGATTTTTTCATCAAAGAAAGAATTTTTTTATGAAAATAACGATTTTTTGTAAAGTTTGACCAATGGATTTCGGGGTCGAGGAATCTGAATCTCTAATTAGTTTCTTAAAATTTTGAGTTTGACTTTTATACGAAAAAAAATGTTCCTTTAATGAAAAAGAATTTCTTACGCAGAAAAAAACCAGTTTTTTTCGCAAAACAATCTTTTAGTGGAAAAACCTTTTTAAAGAAAAAAAAATTGCATTTTTTACTAAAAACATGTTTTTTTAGAAGAAAGCGACTTTTTTTCTAAGAAAAGTTTTTTAGTAACAAACATGAAACTCAAAATTTCGAACAACTAATTACAGATTTGAATTCCTCGAACCCGATTACCTTTGATCAAACTTTATAAAAAGTCGTTATTTCCTTAAAAAATCCTTTCATTGGTGAGAAAATCAAGTACATAATTTCTAGAAACTGATTGCAGATTCTGATCCTCCAACCCCGATTATCTTTGGTCAAACTTTATAAAAAAATTCCTATTTTCTTAAAAAGCCTTTCTTTGATGAAAAAATCAAGTATACAATTTCTAGAAACTGATTGCAAATTCGGATTCTTCGACCTTGAAAATCTTTAGTCAGAAACAAAAATAATGATTATCGAATCAGCTCTAGGTCAGCTCATTGGATATCCAATAGAGGTGGGAACCCAGTCGGACTGGATACTCAGGCGGACTGGTACCGAGTCGAGTAGGCGGGACTACTACTGGTGCATACCTAGTCGGAATGGTTCGGAATGGCTTGGAATGGCTAGGAATGGTTGGGGATGGATAGGAATGGATAGGAATACCCGAATGAGTTTTTCCCTCTTGGAACAAGATCTATTCAATCTAGTTACAGCAATATCAAAATATCTCCGATAAAGGTTGAATAAATATAATCTTTCTTTTTTTATTGATGTGAATTGTAAAAAGTATTCAATAAATTTTGAAGGTTGAAAACAATCTTTTATTGACTGCTGCTCTTTTGATTCGAACTATTAGTTGGTTACACGTTGACTGTCTTCTATTGGATAAAGCCATGTTTTCAAATCGGCCTGTCGTGCTAAACTTTCGATGGCATAAGCAGCTGCTTTGATCATCTTCTCGTAGACGAATACATTTACGTTTTGAATAGAATCACAGGCCTTATGATAGCATGGATCATGAGGGACGCCTGCCATGCCACCTTGACCTTGACCTAGAATGCGATCGTAACGATCGCGTTGTTCTTGCGTTTTTATATCGTCAGCGCCTGAGAAGAGATCTCCCGTTGCAACTCCCGCCGCAAGAAATGGTGCATAGTCAGCACGGTCAGTATATTCAGTATAATCCCAAGGTAAGCCTTGTCGAATGAACCAATCTTGAAAGAGTATTGCAACTTTGTTGCTACCCGGCATAGCCATCGGCGGAGTATCATTTCTGGCTGTGTGACCATCATAGATGCCAAACATGAAATTCGGTGAGGCGAGCATATCAAGATTGAGAGTGAATAAATAGTCAATAATACGTTCGCCGACAACAGTGGACTTGAGAGCTTCTGAAACGTGAAACGCTGAGCCGAGAAGGCCAACTTCTTCGGCACCCCACCAACAGAATCGTATGCGGTACTTGTATTTGGCATAGTTACGCGTTCGAAAGAGACGTGCAAGAGTTGCTGCTAAAGCAAGATTGGCCGCACTACCACTTCCTCAAAAGAGTGATACCGAAGATAAAGTACGGAGCTCTATTCGAACAATTTACTCACCGTTATCATTGATTCCAGGTCCAGCTGGTACGCTATCACTGTGACTGCCGATAAGAATGGTCTGAGTCGGATCACCTGTGGGTGTATCGGCACAGATATTACCAACAGGAATCGGTGCTTCGTTCGTTAGCACAATACTGAAACGAATCGCTACATTTGATGATAAATCTCGAGCAGCTTGCGCAAGTCGTTCACCGAGAGTAAATGAGAGAAATAGTGCTGGTATGGAATTCGTTTGTGCAAGACTTACCGAAATAGGTGCCATATTATCAGGGGAGGTGCCATCATTGTAAAATAGAATACCAGTAGCATTGTACTTGGCTGCGAGATCGCCTTTTTCGCGAAATGGACACAAGCCTAGATTTATCAACACGATTCGACCGCTAGTCGGTGGATTTGCACTCAACCAATCTTTGTGTGAGCAGCCAAAATTGGGAATGACTGTTAATCGAGTATAATTCGATAAATTGACTGTGGTAGAAAAGCGAACTGGTAAAAAGTCGCTTTTTGAAGGATCAGTCGAATAGCTATGATTAACTATTTGACCGTTGATCGATGAAAGAAGAGTAGGATGATGTGCAAGAGTAAATTTTCTTACAGAAAAGAATTTTTTTGTGATTCTAAAATTTGTATTAGCCGCCAGATGGTCAGTCAAATAGTCGAGTGTTCGATTAAAACCCGTTGTGTCGATTGCTCGCGTTCCATTTTCGGCTGTGGCCAATTGTTGCAATTCGTTGAGATATGACATAGCATCATCGATACGGATCGATGCTGGATACGTTGACTCTAGTAACTGTTTGCCTTTGACTTGATCATGATCTATTTCAATTGATGCCGCCGTAGAAAACGGCAGTTGAACCAATTGTAGAATGAATCCAACTACACACATCGTTCTGATAGATTCCCTCATTGACGGTGTTCTAACTTGGTCTGAATATCGCAGCATGCGCAATGATCGTCAATAAATCACAATCAAATGTTATGCAGAGCAATACGAATATTAAAAAAACTAATGATATTTACGAATCGGATTTCAAAGGAATTATGTTGCTGTTCTTCTTCTTTTGATATTATTGTATTCTTGTTGTGCATCGCATTAATGCGGCTTAAGACCAAAGCGTACACCCTCGTACTTGCTTTTGTTGCCACCAGGCAGCAAGCCATTCGATCACGCTTTGCGGTGAGCCAGAGTTGAGAGTAGATATGGCACTTTAACTTTACTTTAAAAATAAAAGTTAAAGTCTGACTTTAACTTTAAGAGTTAAAGTTAAAGTGTTTTACTTTAACTTTAAGAGTTAAAGTTAAAGTGTTTTACTTTAACTTTAAGAGTTAAAGTTAAAGTAAAGTACTTTAACTTAAATGTTAAAGTTAAAGTAGGAACACTTTAATACTTTAACTTTAACTTTCAAAGTTAAAGTAGCTATCTAAAGGATGTCCTGCATGATTATTCTTGATTAGTCCCTTAACATTATCTTCATATATGTGCTAAAGAAATTATTTCTATCAAAAGTAGAGCAAGATCAGATTAAACGAAAGTGAATTTACGGTAGTTCGAAACTATCAAAGGATAATCTATGTAACCTTCTAGGGTCTTTCTAGAGATAGTCCTTGTCATTTTTTGCGACTTATCAGGAAGTAATACATTTGACTTTATGAGATTTCTCTATGAATAATTCCTATAGACCTAGAAACGTCATAGAGATTATAAATAATTGGAGCCTATACGATGCGCATAGTTCCGACTTAAAAGCGATGTGGCAGTTGGTAATGTTACCTCGTCAGAGTTGTACTATGATTTCGAAGTATGTAATGAAATGAAGCTAAGTACACATGTCATCAGCGGCGTAATGAGGAATCTTTGACTCATGGGTCATTTTCCAGCTAAATTAATTTGAGGATGGAGCAGAAATGGGCTGTTAGAAATCAATTGGACTATAGCTTTTTTACAACTTATTGTCGTCACAAAATCGACGTTTATTCTATTAAGATTCTTCAGAATTGGGCAATTCTTATCATTTAAAAAAATTATGGGCAATAACTTTTCAATCATTGAGCAATTGCCCTATCTCTGGCTACGCCACTGCATGTCATAGAGAAGTAAATAAAGAGTACTTTCCAAAAAATGAGCGAGAAATAAAAGCTTGGCGATAACCAAAATAATAAGTCCTGTTTATTTCATTGATACAAGTCATATATATGTATATATAAAAGACTCTTATTCATAATGGCCTTGATTCACGCTGTAGCTAGAGGCTAAATGAGAACATCTCCTGTGTGAGTCTTTAAGAAAATACACATCTTTTATCATTATTTTTATTTTTATTTTATTTTCAAATCAATCTTTATCGAGAAATTTTTGTTTTTCTTACCATCATACAAAAAGTACACGCATATACAAGCAAAATAATGTTGTTGTTTTTTTCACTCTCTAAAATTTTCATACAAAAAATATGTCAATACTTTACATTATGAAGAAAAATCAAAAGACAAAGTCAAAAAACTAAAAGAAAATAAAAAACTAGTTATGTTTGTATTTGCTCACGTAAGATCATTGAATAACGTAGTGTTGATGGTGCCAAATTCGATCTGTTTTTGCGTTGTAAAAATCCTGCAATACTAAATGAACTCTCACAATCGATGGCAGTTGCACACATTATGTTGTATCGACGTGCAATTGAAGATAAAATTGGTAATTGTTGTTGGTTCTCATCCCAATATTCACTAAAAGTTTTATATTGATTCAATGTTGCAATATAACGAGCAATTTCTTCTTTTATATTTGATGGCTTCAAGGTCAGAGTTGTTGTTTTTATATTTACTGATAAACCACAAGCAATAAATAAATTATCCAACGTATTGGATTGACTCTCTTGTTGATTTTTATTTGATGATGTGTTCGATGATGAGGAGGAATTTGTCGATGACAATGATCGTGAATTTATTTTTGCATAATGTTCCATGGCTTCATTCAATATAATCGCTTCAGCTTCTTTTTTATCATCACATGTTAAATATCGATAAGTTGTTGGATCAAGAAATGATGCTATCTTCAAGAAAACGACAGAAATAGAAAAATCAAGATTTCATACTAGCAACAATCTTTCACAGGTAATACTTATCTATGCTGAATACATTATGTAATTCTTTTTTGTCAAGAGCGTTATATTCCTACTACCACGAAAAACATTCAGCTATTTCTATAGCTCAGTGAGGAGAAGCGGATTTTTTAAGTTTAAAGTAAGATTTTGATGTGAAGAATACGGGAAAAATAAAACGATATCTGATAATCAAGTCTATGGCAATTTCTGTAGGTATAGATAGGGATGAGAATTTATTGTTTTTTATAACAATAACTTTTTTTGTTATTTGTTATAAATAACAGATAAATAATAAATAACTTTTTTTTCTGGAAAAAGTTCTGTCTCACGTTGCTGTATATATCTTAATTGCACCCGTTATTTATGCTTATGGTTCAAAACGAATTTCTAACTTCTATAGTGCTAACTCATATGGTATAATCACGATAGACAGTGAGCTGAGTTTTTAGAAAAAAAAGTTATTTGTTATTTATAACAACAAGATAACAATAACTTCTCATCCCTAGGTATAGATAAAGGAGAAACATATTTCAAAAATATGCATTGAAGCCAAGGAACGAACAGCTGAATTAATGACACTTAAAGATTTATATAGGCCATTCTATCGCTCTTGGATCAGACCAAAAAGTCCTTGATGCTAAGGGAAAGAATGTATTTCTAATTTTTCTTTATGTTCAAATGAGTCAGATTTTTCTCTTCTCTCTTTTCTTTCAGGTCGTCATTTTATACGTACTAAAGTTGCTTTTGCTTGTTCATCACCAACATGTTTTTCTAGATAAAATTTAAACATAATTGATAGTTGTTTCTTGAACAAAACCTCTAATGTTAATAAATCATCATCACTAGTTGTTAAAAAATTTGTTAAAGCAACCATGATAGCTTTATTACTTGATAAATTTGGTCGTTGACGACTTGAAAGTATTTTTGTTGAATGATTGAAAGGAGAAAGTACAGCTTCAAGTGATCTACATATTGACCAATCAAGAGATGTAAAAGACAACTTCTTCAATTTTCGATATTGATGTGGTGTTAAATTCATTCGTTTAGACGGATCATGGGTTAATGAGATGATGACTGATTCATAAAATAAGAATCGAGATAACATAGCAAATGTAGAAGACCATCTGATCTTCATATCAAGTGTCATTTCTTTGAAGTTTAATTTCTTCTTGGTTGAATCATTAATTGCAATTGTACGATTATATTTTTCGATTTTTAATTTAATTTCTTTAGTAACATAACGGTGCAACACACTTGATCGATGTATAAATGTAACTAAGTTACGAATACGTTTAAGAATAAAATGAACTTTTGTCAATAAAATTGTTAGATCAAGATATGATTGATAAAGAAATTTGTCTTCTTCTTCTTCGGTTATTGATGGTAATAATGGTGCATTTATATCATCATCACTAGTATCATTTCCTAAAGATGACAATTCTGATCCATTGTCTAATGATGAGATTGTTGTTGATGCAGTACTAGATGATTTATCAAGATCATTGTGTTCGGATGAAATGCTACTAGAATTATCATCACTAACTTCATCCGAAACTTTATCAACATTTATTGTTGAATCATAATCATTATCTTCTAATAATGAATCCGTGTATGTAACTGATGTTGCATTGGAGTTGGTGAAATTCGATGCTGATGATGTTGTATTGGAATTGGTGAAATTTGTTGTTGATGTTGTTGTTATACTATTTAACAGAGAATAGAAGACATGCATTTTAAATATACAAGATGTTCAACTACGAAAACTCCTTTGTGTTCAAGCAATCGAACTGAAGCTATTTCTTAACTTCAGTCTACAGTAGGTGAGAAATAGAAGGTACCTTTTAAATATTCTTATCGTATTTCCTTAGAAAACGTTAAATAAGTTTAATTATGTTTTAATCATTTCGTTCAAAGTGAAACAAGCAAAAGTGTTTCTACTTACAAATAGTAAGATCACAGGCAAATGATTTCAATGTTTTTCTTCAAAAAATAAGTGGAAGCTAGAAAAAGTCTTTGTGACGAAGTTCATGACTACTCTCTCTCTCTCTCGAGTGTGGATCCCAGTACTTGCTAAACTACAATAAATATTCATTCATCCAATTATTCTCTGTTTTCTCTCATTTCTTCAAGGCACCCGTTCATTCACTAACCGTAAGTGAATAAATTAAGGCTCAATAGACTGCTTCATGAAAGTCTCTTTTAGCTTTGTATTAAAATTTGGTGAATCGAATAGAAGGAAAGTTTTGAGATATTGATGAAGATCCTAGTATGATAAAACGAAAGCTATTTGAATAAATCAACTATGAAATAAGCAGTTTTGGTGTTAAAACTCTCTCGTATATAGATTTTATTGATTTCAATGATCTTTTCTTGCATCCTGAAGAAAATTTCATATTTTAATTCATTTTAATATGATTCGATTATGTCTAGACAGAACTAATATTAAACAAATTTTTATCATTTAATTATATGTTCCTTCTTTGACAGACATAAAAAAATGAATAAATTTGAAAAACTATTATTTTATCCGTAGATTATTAAATAAAGGTTCTTATGAACCTTCCACTATGCCATTTTTTCTATAGACGAAACGCAAGTTTAGTTGCGGTAACACTATATGAAAGATTTGAATCAATTATAGACGTAAAATACATTCGGCTAGCAAAAATGTCGATATCTATCTGCATCTTGTAATGCATTTGATGTAAATGTCTAAATATAGCAACACTCAATAAGACTAACTTTTTACTGATGCGCAACAAAATTCTAAACTTGTTTAAAAATCTATTAGCGTCAAAAATCATGATGATGTAAAATTTTTTTGATTATTTATAGTATGCAAAAAAAAATCATTCTAATATCATTATCCATTTTTCCTATTATCTCATGTCTCTGCCTGTATATTTTCTGTAAATAAACGACCTCCTACCTTTTTTTTACTGGCATATCAAAGAACCAAAGTCCATTACGAACAACCAAGTTTAAAATGTGTAAGAAACAAGAAATTCTTATTCCAAATTTTGATTTGTTTTGTGATGCTAATCGTATATCACTTCCATTATCTGTTGTTAAAGAACATATTTTTGATTGTATACCAAGCTTTTCCATTTCATTAATTATAAAATCTTCAAGTCGATCACCAGAATGAGTGCCAATGAATCTTCGAAATGCAATAATACTAGAATGTGGTTTGTAGTGTTTATCATAATAATGAGCAGATAAACATATGAAATGGGCACGACGAACACTTTGCCAAAGATCGACTGATAAAGCAATATCGGAAATAATAGATAATTCTTGTTGAATTGATGATCGACGTTGTTTATACATAGATTTTAAACGTTTAACAACTGTTCGTCTATTTGGACCATGATAACCAGGTGTAGCCAATGACAGAAACTTTTGCATGCCAGGTTTTCGAAAGAGACTAAAGACATGAGAATCTTGTATAATTGCATTTATAGCAGCTAAATCTAGATTTTTTTTATGTTGAAGAGATATTTTTTGTTCTTTTAATGGTTTTTGATTTCGCTGAGAAGGATAAAGAAACTCTTCAAGTTTATGAATATGTCCTAAATGACTTCGTAAATTTGAATCTGATGATGCACTTTTTGCTGGAAATAGCTGAAAAAAAAGAAAAACCAACAAGGTAGAATTCTATAATTACTCCTCGCAAGCGAAATATATTTTTCGAAATAAATCTGTATAAGTTTAAGCCAGAACTCAAATTATATAATCATATTCAAAACCAAATGCCGTATTAGATATGCAGCGTATTGTTTTTCAGATGTTGTACCACCAAGAAAAAGGTATTAAACTATTTCCTACGTCGTCATTTACAATCATCCATTCGGCTCTTTAAACGAAACTAGCTTTGATTGACTGATCATATACGAAGGCAAATAATGCTGATAGTTATTTAACGACATATTATTTTGAATGAATTTAAAGTAAAACTCATCTAATAAGAGGAAACATAAGATCAGTAATTTTTTTGATATATATTGTAGTTTGTTTCTCTGCAAAACTAACAGTTATATTGAATACGGTTTTCTTTGTTAACCAAAGGCTTTCGTAGAAATCTTTTGTCTATTGCGAAATCTATTTTCAAAAAACATCAAATCTACGCCGACGTTCACTCTTATCTGCGTAGAAGTTCGCTAAATACTACATAAAAATATCCTACTTTTGAATCACCGTTTGTTAAAAAGAGAAAATTCTCAAGAGAAATTCAACAGTTTTCCATCCGCTCTCAATAATGCATTGAATACTAACAGTTTTGGGTTTAGCCGAAAGTTAGTTTTCCGCAAGAAACAAGATATTCATATACTTCATTTATTTATGATTTCGATCCAATAGATGGTTTCGAACTAGTTTAAGGTACGAATCTTTCTTTCAAAATTACTAAAATGAACAACTATTCCTGCTTTTGTACTGATATCCACTAAAAAGCAGTTAGTGGGATTCCTGTGGGTTTAAAATGTGAAACACAATCGAGCTACTTATTTAAATTGAAAATAAAGAAATAGTATGGTGCCTGTTATGGTTTGTGATGGGGAGGGAGAGAGGAGCGACTATTTCCAACGTTTCGGACAAGGTCTCTGGGTAGGAAACCTGCGAAGGGTGCAAAATTTTATTCCTATATACTTCAACACTCCTTTTAATTCGTGTTTCACGAAGTATTAAGCCACCTGCATCTTTCTCATTGAACTATTCAATCTCAGTACGAAAACATCTGACCAATATTGGGTACATAAAGCTTGTTCTAGCCAAGATCTTAACGTTTACGTAAATTTTCCATAATAACAAAGGGATGCGATGGGACATGTTGGCGACTACACTTTATGAAATTAATTACTTTAATTATCACAAAAAAGACGGGACATATTGAAAAGTGAAAACTTCGTTCAATGAAAAGACAGCCTAGGAACTAGTGGAAAGAAAAATATATTTACTTTCAAAGAATCCGAACATAAAATACATTTTAATTCTCCAGAATCTTGTCCCACGAAGTATTGCAATACATCTTGCTTCGATTTTGTTGTAGTTTTCTTCACATTCTTTTGATGTTCATCTGGTTCATCGTTAGTGGTTTCACCACTAGCAAATGAACGATTAAGTTCAACACCTGTTTCTTTATCCTCATCATTAATTTCGTGTGCATTAGAATTATTTAAACCTGATTGTTCTGTTGTTGTTCGATCATGATCGTCATGCATATCATCATCTGTACTATCTAATTGATCAACAGTTGTTGCTAATCTTCTGGGTTTGGGCATTGGACGAATAATGGACTTTTTCTTTCTTGAATTGGATTGTTTTGTTGATTTGATAACGTGTTTTGTTGTTGTTGATGTTAGTTTATCTTTTTTTGTTCGAGTTTCTGAAGATGAATCCATAGCAGTATTTGCATTCGCAGACACCATTTTTTTGTGAGCATTTCGACGGAACGATGGACGTGATGTAGATTCCGATGGTAATTCATCATCCTCCATTTTTCATAAATAACAATTTAACAAAGATCAATTTGAATATTCAATTTTTATTTCAATCATGGTACATTATAATAAGGAGTATTTGTTTGTTTCCACGCAAGAAAGTTGTTAATGAATCAACATAACATAGACCTCCGCCCAATGAATCACCAGATCATGTTATTCTTTGACAGTGGCGGATCCAGAAAATCAGTGAACGATAGCGATCATATCATACTCAAAAACCAGTTTTCGGAACCTATCCAAGGCAACTCACCCTCTTCTTTTCGTTTCTGTTACGAAAAAATGGAAAAAATCTTGTGAGTGGATGGCAGTCACCGCATCGCGTACTACTAACTTCGCTACTGTTCTTTGAGCAGATCGGATTAACAACTATTACTTACTCATTGACGACATAATTTCTTTCATTTTATTGCAAATTACTATGTTCGCAAAACAGGTTTCGTCTGACAAGAAAATCAAGTTCACAACTATAACTTTAGCTCATAACGGTAATACCTCTTCGATAATAACTGCGAGACAACCAAATCAAAGTACGCCTTGATAATGTAAACATTGTTAGAATATCGAACAGTCCGATTATATTTGTTATTTGAGGAACTATTTAAATCGATCTCTTCAAGAATGTGAACTGATAAATCGGAGATTAATAAGCAGCATGTAGCTTACGGCAGCTCCTCTATACTAATATCCACTTCAAATTAAAAGAAGGGTGAGTATTTTTGGAATCATTTTCGATAGGAACTAGATATAGATCTGTGGTTTTCGCCGTTAAAAAGAGAAAATGAAATTGCATCGAATCTTGAATACCAGACTTTTCTGACAAGTTTTCTTAAAGCCACCCGCCTAGTTTTTTTAAAAAATCGAGGCTTATTAATAGGTTTAGAAAGTGGATTTTTCGTCAAAAAATTAGAAAAAATGTCAATTTTTTTAAAAAATCTGCCGAAAACGTTTAGTAAAACATTAATAACTCTTGATTGGCTAAGCCTTTTAACGCCGAACTTATACAGATTATTGAACTTTAGTTAACGATTCTGTTGCACTATTGAAAAATAAAACTCCAAAACATTTACATTACACAATGTTTTCTGTTTTAGAAACTTGGCGGCTAGTCCTGAGAAAACTTGTCAGAAAATTCTGGCATTCAAGATTCGATGTAGTTTCATTTTCTCTTTTAAACGGTGAAAATCGCAGATCTATATCTAGTTCCTATCGAAAATTATTCCAAAAATACTCACCCTCCTTTTAATTTGAAATGGATAATAATTCCAATAACTTTCTGAGAGCTGTTGGATAATAGATTTTATAACTAGTTAATGTGTGGCAACAGATGTACAGACTCTTCATCATTTATCACTCATATGTGTGCTTTTCATCTCTCTCTCTGTTTGCCTCTGATTACATATCTCTTCAACTAACAATGCATTGTACACTGCTGTCATTTCTGCTGTTTACTCTCATCTAGGGGGTGAGAAGTTATTGTTATCTTGTTGTTATAAATAACAATAACAATAACAAAAAATGTTACTGTTACAAATAACAATAACTTTTTTCTATAGTTATTTGTTATAAATAACAGATAAATAACAAATAACTTTTTTTTCTGAAAACTCAGCTCGCTATCTATCGTGATTATATCATATGAGTCAGCACTATAGAAGTTAGAAATTCGTTCTAAAGCATAAGCATAAATAACGGGTGCAATTAGGATATACAACAAGGTGAGACAAGACTTTTTCCAGAAAAAAAGTTATTTGTTATTTATCTTTTATTTATAACAAATAACAAAAAAAGTTATTGTTATTTATAACAATAACAATAAATTCTCACCCCTACTCTCATCTATCTTCTCTTTATGTGCTTTTCCCTGTATGAGTATATGTATACACTGATGTATCTGTTTGCTGCTCTCTCGATAGATATTCTCCTTCCCTATGGGAGAGACGATGTATAAAAATAGCGATTGATTTAAAATAAAGGCAATTGTTAGACGCTACACTTTTGTTGTTACATAAAGTCTCTGCAGAGATGATTCATAACTTTTTATGAAGGACTCGGGCTGCTGCTCAATACTTTTCAGAGTTCATCCGATACGATCCTCGTCCATTTTATGGGAACTATCCAGGACGATCTCTACGTTTCTAAGTATATGGGAATTATTTATAGAGAAATCTCCTAAAGTCAAAAATATTACTTTCTGACAAGTCGTAAAAAGCGACAAGGACTATCTCTAGAAAGACTCTACAAAGTTACATAGACTATCTTTTTATAGTTTCGAACTACTGTAATTTTACTTTCGTTTAATCTGATCTTCCTCTATTTTTGGTAGAAATAATTTCTTTAGCACATATATGAAGATAATGTTAAGGGACTAATCAAGAATAATCATGCAGGACATCCTTTAGATCCCTACTTTAACTTTGAAAGTTAAAGTTAAAGTATTAAAGTGTTCTTACTTTAACTTTAACATTAAAGTTAAAGTACTTTACTTTAACTTTAACTCTTAAAGTTAAAGTCAGACTTTAAACTTTAACCACTTTATCAAAGTAAAGTTAAAGTTAAAGTGCCATATCTAATCCTGAAAAGATTTAATGCAAGATTTTCAAGGATCTTGACAGGACCTCAATACTTCAAAATTGTAGAAAAAGGATTTCTGATAATATCTTTCAGGATTTTACTAGGTTTCCTCGAAGATTTTCTCGAGTATCTTCACAGGATCTTTGTAGGATTGAGCTAGATTTCCTTCAGGATCTCATCAAGTTCTTGACAGGATCTTTGCAGGATTTCCTAAACAGAAGAGAATATAAATGAACATATAGAGTATCGATCTTTAGACCTTCAGTTTACATAGCGACCAACTTAACGAGCTGGATGTGCCATGTCATTCTATATCGCTCTAACGCAGAATTTCTTAATTTCTAACTTTACTTAACTTCCATTAAAATTTTTTATGAGTACCTATTCCCTCGAAACAACTTGCGAAATGGAGATATCATTTTTCACGTTTATATTAGTTGGTGAAATTCAATACTTTTTTAGAATTCTGCTGCTATTAAAAAAATCTTTTTGAAACTTTTTCTCTACAGAATTAAAATAATAAGTAGCTCGTATTAAAAGGTTTTCTGCTGACTAAAACTATCTATTTAATGAAAAACAATTACAATAACTAAATTCAAATTAGCACATAATTAAATGACTTTCAGTTTCCTTGATAAAATTAAACAAAAAAAACGGATCGCTCTTGTCTGAGTCTCATAACAATATTTATGTACATTTTAAAGAAATAAAAAAATTCTAAGATTATTAAGATGCATTGTCTTTTATTAATGAAAAGAGCCAAACAAAGGTGAAGATAAAAATGTTAGTAAATTATTTATTTCAGGTTTCTGGATAACAATCAGTGAATATGAACAGGATCCTATAAACTCGTTTGAAAAGAAATTCGATCACAAACTTGAACTGTTCCTGAATACAATCATGAATAAAATTTGACCCGATCCTTGAAATATATCATCCTAAACGATCCTTTTAGACTTTCTCAAGAAATAAACACGGCTGAGTTGGCTAAACAGTAACTTGAAACAATCTTTACTAAATCCTTGCATTTTCTTAGCCAGATCCTGATTGAAGTTTTCCAGCATTAGCCATTTTCGTATTCCGTATGATCTTGTACATTTCCTGCTACGATCCTCGTTTGATGTGACCATCACTCCTCAGAGAATCCTGATACGAATATTTCACATAGATTTTCAGAAGAATTGGATAAGGTCATGGCAGAATCCTCCTTCGCAATCTTGAGAGGATCCTTATACAATCTTGAATAAACCCTAGTAGAATCCTGAATACTGTCTTGAGGAAATCATGGTAGGATCCTGAATCATTTTTCTAGAATATTATCTTGGCAGGAACATGAAGAGATCCTGAGGAAACCATGCTTAAATCTTGAATTCTTGTCTTAGAATATTTTCTTGGCAGGAGTTTGAAGAAATCCTGAACTGGATAGTGTATACGATCTTCAGTAAATTCTGACAGAATCATGAACACCATCTTGAGAAAACCTTGGTAGGATCCTGAATTCTTGTCTTATAACATTATCTTGGCAGCACTTGAAGAAATCCTGAACAGATGCTGTATACGATCTTCATTGAATCCTGATAGAATCCAGAACACGATCTTGCGGAAACCTTGGTAGGATCCTAAATTCTCATCTTTTAAGATTATCTTAGCAGGAACTTGACGAAATCTTGAACAGGATCGTGAATACGACCTTCGGTAAAACTTGGTCGAATCCTGTTCAGGATTTCTTCAAGTTCACGCATAGATAATAGTCTAAGATAAAAATACAGGATCCTGTACACAATCTGGAGAAATTCCTACTAGAATCCTGAATTTTTGTCGTAGAATATTATCTTGGCAGGAACTTGAAGAAATCCTCAACAGAATCCTATTTCACCTTGAAATAGGATCCTGCGAACAGGAATCCCAGGATTTGAAACAGGATCCTGAATAAAACTTGGCAAGATCCTTGATGTTGAGGATTCTGAAAGATCCTTCCAGGATTTCTCAAGGGATGACTAGGATTGAGACTAGGGGAGGCTTTTCTTTTTCGTGTAGACAGATTCGTCTGGTGGGTTCCAATCCTCCTTTTTGTTTCTACACCCATGCTTTTAATTGAGAAAAATACGCACTGTTGGTGAAGAGAAAAAAAATTCTTCGTACTGCTTTTTATTTAAACAGCGACTTTCGAATTAGGATGCTGCTACTCAAATAAACATAGGTGAACAGGGTGACTTTTGTGAAGAAAAAACGTAGCAAGAGACATGCTCGTCAACTCCAGTCAAACGTTTGCTGGTGAAGGGGGTTCGTTTCGCTTGTAGATTACTCTTGATAAAGTACGCAAGGAATCTGGTTCAGTGTGTGAGTGTTGGATATGGATGTAGATGAGTCTGTGGGTGTTGATGTAGGTTTCAGTCGGGACAGCAGGAATGCCCTGATAATAGCGCAGGCACAGCACTTCTTGGCGAGGTCTTTCTGTGGGTTTGCCTCGCCATGAGTGTAGATGCTGACGATGTTACAAGATGCAGCTGAGCGTCCGCATCACGTATATACACCCACATTTTCCACCCACAGCCACACCCACCCTCAAACTTTGTTTTGAATTTATTTTCGAAACGAGTGCCATCCTGTGATTCTAGTTACTGAGATAAAATGCTAACCCCATGGTAGCTCTACACACTACCGTAAGTTAAAAATTCTATCATCACTCTTGTAGTAGCAGTATGGAATTCAAACTTTGTTTTGAATTTATATTCGAAACGAGCGCCATCTGATGATTCTCGTTGCTGAGATGAAATGTTAACATCAGGGTAGCTCTGCACACACCCCACACCCACACCCACACCCTTAATGTGCAAATGTCTCTTTGATTATTATATCGAAATTTGTAATTCAATGTTAGCTTTTATAGAATTACAATATCTAAGTAGATATAATATTAAGAATACCAACTGATGAAGTCCCAGCCAGGACAGAAACCACCGTTGTCGTGGGATGGCGAATATTCTATATCACACACCCTCCTGGGCTTATGTTCGTTTGCCATTGTTTGTGATCCTTCCAGAAAGCATCTCTCAGGGGTCTGTGACGTTTCTGAAATCCGTCCAGAACGGTCTGTGATGGAGGAGGATCCAAATTTGTACCTTTATACACTTCAGCACTCCTTTCAGTTCGTGTTTCGCAAAAAAAAAGAATAAATACAAAAATAAGCTAGAAAAAAATAAGGGGAGATATGTTGAAAAACAACACTGAAGATACCATAATAACGAGAGTAGCGAAAAGAATATAGAAGAGATAAAATACCAACGTACAGAAATAGGAGAAAAAGAAAAGAGAGTAATAAAATGGGAGCTATATAGTAATGTATTCATTTTTTTCAATTTTCTGGTATCAATTCGCATGAATAAACAACAGCTACTTTAATAAGAGAGGTTGGTATCTGTTGATTAACTGTCACATACAAGCTATGTAAACAAACGTCGAAGAAGGTAGTTTTTGCTTTCACATAATTTATACGATACAACGATGTTCTTATAGAATAGTGAGGCGACGAGATCAGTAGTAAACATAGTCTCAATCTCGTTTGAATATTTGTGGATCCGTGAGATACAGCCAGTGGATCCAGAAACAAAGGTGGTAGCGCCGTAGTAATTGGAGAGATTAGCTAGATGATGAGATGTTCACTCTGAGCATGAAGGTCTGTAGTAAAATTGACACAAAACATATTAGATCTCCAATATTCATATGTTCGCTCTGTATCCCTTATGGTAAACTCAGCGCTGTAGCTAATGGAGGAGCAAATGGACAATGGTTCGTTGCAAATTTGCTTTTTCAAAACGGTTTATATTTATTTTTGAATTACTAAACAATGACAGTATATTTTTCTCCCGTCGGAACTACGCATGCACTTTTTGTTTGTTGTATCTGTAAAGAACTGAGAAAAGTAGGAAAAATCGTTTCCCATATATGTGCTTTTGTTTATCAGTTCATATTATCAGTTTATAGTAAACAAAGATAGGATAGTACGAACATTCCAGAATTTATGGAGTAATAGGTAATTTGCTGAACGGTGAAAGGATCGATTATGGTCAATTTGATGAATCTTCGTATCGTAAAACTGTAACTAAACGTATGAGCTCCCATTCGCCTAAATATACTGAGCTATTCGATTTTCAACATATTTACATTCTGTTATTTGAATGACTAGGCTACAAAATTTTACTGATGCTTAGTGTTTCTTTTTTCGTCATGGTTGGATGCAACATGACTATTTACATTAGAAAAAATAATATCACGCATATTTTAAAGGCAATAAACAGAATTTCTAATTGCCATTAATTTGTTTTTGAATATGCATGATATTACTTCTCTCTCTGTAGCTAGGCGTGTTCTGTCTAACCAGAGCGAAGAAAGAAACCTAGCACAAGGGAAATTCCAATTTCATAATGCTGGCACATGACGAACTATAAATACAGTCTACGAAAATAGTTCTGGGACAGTCAAGAATGACTTTCAAAAATTTTACGTTTTATTCGAATTAAACTTGTTATATATGGTAAGTGTATTTATTCGATAAGCTTTCATACTATAGCATGTAGACGTAAAACCACTGGTTTTGATATAATAAAAGAAGAGAACAAAAACTGCCCAGCAGAAAAAAGTTCTGGGACTATTTGGATTTCATTACAATAACCTTCAAATTAGGAAAGGTTTATGTGTTACGTTCTTGAGGTAATCATAAAACATGAGTTTTAAAGGGTAAGTAGCATCAAAAAATTTCTATTGAATATAATAGCATGACGCAAACACGTTGTCGTGATTATCAACGAGCTCAATGCGTTGCGTTGAGTAAAGTCAATATGAGTTGTCGTACAATTAGCACTTTCGTTGGTATTTCAAAATCATCTGTTCAACGTGCTTTAAAACGATATGAAGAAACAGGTGAATTTCAAGATCGACCACGTGCCGGTAGACCAAAAAAACTAAATGAACGAAATATGCGTATGTTAAAGCACTTAGTACAAAAAGGTGAACGATATTCGGGAGGTGAAATAACTATCAAGTTGAATGACACGTTAAACAGTCCAGTTACTTCAAGAACAGTTATTAATTATTTGCATCAATGTGGATATGAATATAAAACTCAAATAACAAAACCATTTCTTAATAAGAATGATAAAAAAAATAGACTTAATTAGTGTGTGGATTATTCGAATTGGACTATGAATCAATGGAAAAATATAATATTTAGCGATGAAACATGCTTTTACGTAATAAAACGTAAAAATGAAACAAAAATATGGCGTACAAAAGATGAACGTTGGAAAGAAGGTTGTATGCATGTGGCAGCTGCAGGTGGTGGTGGTCGTGTAAATTTTTATGGTACTAGCACTTCTGAAAGATCTGGCTGTTTTCGAATCTACAATGAAAATACTAATAGTGATGTTTATTGTAAAATTTTAAATAATTATTTAATTCCAACAGTTCAATTATATCAAATGGAAAATAATTATTTTTACCAACATGACAATTTCAGATATCATCTATCGAAACAAACTCAAATGGAATTTCATGAATTAGGTGTTAAAGTATTAAAATGGCTCAATAAAAGCCCGGATCTTAATCCCATTGAGTCAGTATGGACCGTTATAAATAATAAATTAAAATCTACGCCACTCTCGTCGGTAAAAGAATTAACTGAAGCTTTATCAAAGGCATGGTTATCAATAACACCACAATTATGTCAACAACTTGTATTTTCAATGCCACGTCGAATTCTGAAATGTATTGCAGTTAACGGTAAATGTATAGACTATTGAATTTTATTTATTCATGAGTTATTTTTATTAATTTTTCGATGCTTGTTACAAATGTCCCAGAATTTTTTTCCGCTGGGTAGATTTTGTTCTCTTCTTTTTGTATATCAAAACCAGAGGTCTTACGTCTACATGCTATAGTATGAAAGCTTATCGAATAAATACACTTACCATATATAACAAGTTTAATTCGAATAAAACATAAAATTTTTGAAAGTCATTCTTGACTGTCCCAGAACTTTTTTCGTAAACTGTATATGGAAAGGACGGGGGCGCATAAGAACAGGAATCGGCCCTCGAACGAACTTTCATACAAAGACTACTGTCCGATGCAGAATTTCACGGCGATTCTTTCGATGCCAAATTCAATATGTTTTCGAAGTCACTTAATCCTTTCCGGCTTATCACAAGTATACTCCCTATTTATATCACTGCAGATGGGTTATGTTTGCCAAAACGTAACTTAATACAACTTTGAAGGGTCTCATCTGAAAGAGCTCAAAATTCTGCACAAACTCCACATGAACCCACTTCAAATGGTTAATATTAGTAAAAGTTCTTAAGCACATATCCTCTCTCCACTCTTATTTTTCCCCTGTAATAGAATTTCATGTAACCCGATCGCTTAGAGATTGCTGCTACAATGAAGTTTTGTAACCGGGGTTAGATGCAGCTTTTCACGGGCTACACGTCCATATACTTTTCGCCTCGGGATTTCTTAGGCCAGAACTTGTCACAAGGAGAACATTGAAGAAATCTGTAGTTTTTCTTATATGAGGTTCCTTGTCGGATCGAAAGCGACTTGGAAATGTCTTCACGATGAATTTTTGCGAACCAGGTTAGATACAGCTTTCCTAGAGCTACGCACTCATATACTTTACATTACAAAAATTCCTTGGTCGAAATTTTCCTTCGCTGTACGCTCTGCCAATGTGTATGTGTTTGTCCGCCTAGTTGATTCGTAACCCCCTCGCTGCATAGATGTATGGCTGATATTCTATTGACTAGCACGTAACCATCCCATGAGATCGGCTTTCGAGTACAAACTCGATTACTCGAACATCAATCGTACAAAGCAACATACGGCCCCAGGTCAATGATGTACAACCGTAAACAGCCGTCTTTCATCGTATGTTGAGCGTTTGGTAGGCACAATATTACGATCGTATTTCGCCGTATTGTAATTGAGCGGAAACGGCCGGATAGTTAATTTTTCAGTCATATACGACCATTGCCAACCGTGTACGACACGGTAAAATACGGTCGTAATACGGTGCCCACCAAATGCCAAAATTACGGCCATTTACGATCGTGAACGACAGTATACGTGACGGATTTTGACGTCTACGGTTAGCGTGATCTTTGCCCTGAGATCGAATGCGGGGTTACATTCATGCCAATGGTGAAATTGTGCAATGGCCATAGAGCTTGCACTGGTTGCATAAATGCAGACAAATCAGGTTCGAATGGAATGGCCCTACTTATCGGGAACACTAACCCACATTGCATTCGATTCTCATTCAGAAAAGAGACCGCATTGAACTGGCTTTTATCGGTTCGTCTGTATTCTTGTAAAATCAAGTTCAGATCGGGTATATTTATAAAACAGCAATGTCCAAGTGCCCTGGAAGCGGGAACTCATTGGGAGTTGGAAACTCAAAAAAAATTAATAAAAGCCAGCGCTAAGAAGTTAAAACATGTCAATGACTGTAGGGAAGCCAAGAATATTAGGGATTTCAAGGTTGAGAGTGTAAGGGTGTGGATGAGAGTGTCCGTGAGGGTGTCCGTGAGGGTGACTTTGAGTTTCCAATTCCCAATGAGTTCTTGATTCCAGGAAACTTGGCCAGGTCTCAACCCAGGTTGTGAAACTTCATCGTAAAGACATTTCCTAGACATTTTGAACGTCATAGTGAATCAAACATGCGAAAAAATTACCATTTTATTCAGTGTTGTTCTTGTGAAAAATTTTGGCCAATAAATTTTTGAAACGAAAAGTATATGGACGTGTAGCCCGTGAAAAGCTGCATCTAACCCCAGTTACAAAACTTCATTGTAGCAGCAATCTCTAAGCGATCGGGTTACATGAAATTCTATTACAGGGGAAAAATATGAGTGGAGAGAGGATGTGTGCTTAAGAACTTTTACTAATATTAACCTATTTGAAGTGGGTTCATGTGGAGTTTTGTGCAGAATTTTGAGCTCTTTCAGAAGAGACCCTTCAAAGTTGCATCAAGTTACGTTTTGGCAAACATAACCCATCTGCAGTGATATAAATAGGGAGTATACTTGTGATAAGCCGGAAAGGATTAAGTGTCTTCGAAAACATATTGAATTTGGCATCAAAAGAATCGCCGTGAAATTCTGCATCGGACAATAGTCTTCGTATGAAAGTTCGTTCGAGGGCCGATTCCTGTTCTTATGCGCCTCCGTCCTTTAAACTTTTACGGAGACAATTTATTTGTTTTGACCAAGAACAGTTTCTTTATTTTTAACAACTGCACGGGCTTTCGTTGTTATTTACCAGTAAAGAGCTAGGAACAGATACTTAGCTTCAGATTCTTTTAATATGCCAAAAAATCTTTTTAAAAAATATAATAAAGTTGATAGAAAAGTTTTTGAGCTCAACAGAGTTACAAAATCGTCGAAAAACATATTTTGCACTTTTTCGTAAATTACACAACGCAGAAATTAGCCGACATATGAAGATAATCATTAGATGTTGCAGAACTGTTGTAGAAGTCTCAGAATAGAAAGAAAATAAAACAATATGATACTTGTGTTACACAAATGGATATTGGAAGAATCTTTAATATTGACTTATGCCCATTTATAGCGTTTTTGACACAAAGAAAGTTTCTCTATTGATCTAAAAATCCTGCTTATGTCGCTGGGCATATTCAATGAGAAAAATTGATCCAAGGTAGCCATGTAGAGTCAATTAAAAGCCGCATAATTTTATATATGTTCTTTCCTCTTTGATTTCAATGTGAATAGTTCGTGAAAACATTTATGATGAAGAATTTCTTCTGCTGAAATAAGTATTTATTTAACTTTTGATTGAAAACATTTGAAAGGAGTGAAGTTTTTTTTCTTCATTAACTAGTCGACATATTAATTCAATATGAGTGTTATTAAAAGAAAAGGAACCTCAGCAGGTACGACAACATCGAAACATACAACAGTGCTTACTTGGACTATCAATATACTGTTTCAGTAAAATTTAATCTCTTTTAATAAATTCGATCAGAAATGAAGTCGTTTTTCTGATGAGAAAGTCATATAAGTCTATTCAATGTTAAATAGTGATCTGTACAATTGCCTTTTCTACCCAGATTATAACTCTTTTGATCCAAAATCTATGCAATATCGGTAAAAAACCCTTAAAGTTGTGTCATTAAAAAACGTTTTCCACATGTTTCTGAATAGGAAACTTTTTGCGATATGTTGTTGACATTTGAGAAGGTTAAAATATCTCTTTTTGGCTGTATGAATGTTTGCCTAATTAATTACAATGTCAATGCTCAAATTCCACTAAGCATTAAAATATGCGTCTTTTACAAATACAACGGTCTTTTCTGTAAGGCTTATGTGACAGTGTAGACAGATCAGACAGATTGGCAGTTTTGAGGGCTCTACCTGGCCCGTCTGTAACAGGAAGTCCCACTGAACTGCTTGGAGCTCCGAACGAAACTTCTTTCTCTGACAAAATCTTATTTCCAGCTTATTTTATTATAGCTTGAATAATATTTCGTCTTTCTGCCGCAGTTATAAAATTGTTTTATTCAAACAGGACTTTTTTATCGAATTTGTCTGCTCTCTAAATAGAAATAATGCTTTTTTGATTTATCTTTGCTGTAGTAGAAAGTCAAGTTTTACGTTCTGCTAATAGAATTTTAATTTCTACTGAGATGTATGAAATGTCGTGATAGGCATCTTCATCAATACAAGAAGTATGCTGTAACTTCTAAGTTTTATTTTCTTATGTTGTTCTCGTAATTTTTCATCGAAACATCATTTCTAGAGAACTCATTTACTATGGAAGACAAATACATCGGAACAAAACACATTGTTTTTGATCAATCCGACGATGCTTATTTACCATCCATAATACAGTTATGTAGTATCGTACCAAACCCATCGAGCAATTTGCAAATTGTAGAGGCTATGAAAAAGGGTTCTAAACTACCAACCGAAATAATTAAGGAAGTTCAGGTTTCGGCTGCCAATGGTGAAGATACCATTGACTCACTTCATGCAAAGTATTTACTTTGTGTACATGCTGCATACTACGGAACTTTTGTTGAGCCAGTGCATGTTGAGAGTCTGCTCGAATTATCCACCACAGATAATATTATAATCAATCGATGTATTCTTTGGAGTTTTGCAGTAGCATTACCGTGCACGAATGTTCTTAGTTCAGCAATAATTCAACGTTTATGCAATCGTTTAGAAGATGCTCTTCTTGGTTGGAATGTTTCATTCATCTTTCGGAAATTGTCAGAAAATGAAGAATATATCAACATGGTTTCGGATATTCAATGGATATCAATGATTAGTTTGTTGTGTAATTCAGAACTGAGCGAACAAATCCGTTTAAATATCATTTATACAATGACAAACATTTTCAAACATAGAAAAGAAATATCAAATCCAATCAAGATCCAAATTGAGCAATTGATAATGAGCGATGGTGTATCACATAAATTACTTCTTACTGCCGTGAAAATATTGTATATGATGGCACTTGCCGGAATGTCATTGGATTCGAAAGTGTTGGACAAATTACGTGACTTGACGCAAACTGATTATGATGCGTCAACTGGATGTGTAGGCGACCTTCTTGACTTTCTCGACAATAAACATACGGTATCGAAAGTGACGCCTCATAGATGGAACACTAAAGTACAACGTGAACTTGTAGCTACGCAAACCATGGCAGTGTTGCATTCGAAAGAAAAAAATATTGAACCTTTGATTCGATTTCTCAGTCCCGATCATTTGCTCGATTTAGTAAATCAATTTAATGAATTATACGATATGGAAAGAGATCCATTTATTGTGAATGATGGTGATCATACTGCTTGGTATCGTACTACATTGAGGGAGATAAAAAAACTTTCCAAAATAGCCAAGCAAGGAAAATTAGAAGCAGGAGATTTTAATTATTTGTTAAAGAAAATGAAAGATGGTCGGCATTTTTTTACAGTTAAGAATCGAAATTCCGTGTACAAAATGATTGCAAATGTTTTCCAAGATGCTGCCCGATGTAAACAAAAACTACCGGATGATGTGATTACCATAATAATCAGTCATCTAACAAATGAATCAGTAACGTTAAAGCATATATGCGCTGAATGTATTTTACATGTTGCACATAATAATGGATCGTTCAGTGACGAACAAATTAAAAAGATCGAACAAATAATTCAGGAAACAAGTGACAATCAAATCAAACAAAATCTCCTTAAAATGTATAGTTTATGGGCATCCAAAGGCCATCATGTTAGATTGGACCTTGATTCTGTTGAAAAAGATATATTTAATGAAAAAACGTGTGTCATGATCAGCTTTCTTTTTCTCAAAGCGTCAGTCGTTGAAAAACGAATATTTACACCACAACAGATGCTAAACTTGAGTATAATTGGAATGTCTAATCATTATCTAACGAGAGCACGTGAACAATCTTTACTTGCATTAGCATATAGCATTAAAGCAGTACCAGATAAAGTATTAATACCAGTGGAAGTAATTAATCATCTCAGAGATATTTTAAAAGATGAAGATGAAAATATTCGTTGTCCGGCAGCAGCAGCATTATGCTTCTATGCTGAAGATAATACTATCCATTTATCTGAGGATATACTCGAACGATTAGCAACGATGTTACATTGTAATGACGATATTTTAGTTAGTAATATATTAAATGTTTATCTGAGCTGGGTAAAACAAAAAAAGATTCTGTCATCGTTCGTTTTGGATAACATTACTGAAATATTCGATTATGCACAATCCGATCATCGTCATATTTCAATTTGGATTATGAAGCATGTCGTTGATAACGATCAAATTTTGCCTTCGGCATTTTGGGACAAAATGGAATATTGTCTCAATGATGAATATCCCATTCGTAATACAGCAGCAATGGTTTTTATTGAGTATTGGCATAATCAATTAATAAAAACAAATGATAATATTAATATAAAAAATATGTTTTTGAATTACATGGAACATTTATTGATAATAATTAAAAATCGTTTTGAATTGGATACACAGATTCGTGCACTCAGTTTTCTTAAATATCTTGTTGAAAATAATTATGAGTTATCGGAATCATTTTTACGTCTCATAGAATGCTGTTTATGTAGTAATGAATTATTGATTGTTACAAATGCAGTAGAAATACTCATGTCATATATGAAACAAAATTCTGTATCAAAGCAAACTATCGCGACTTTAGAAAACGTATTAACAACAGATTCTAAAGTTTTAACCAATGTTATAACAATGTTAAAGATAGCTGTATGTCAAGGTCACATTTTGTCGGACAAGTCCCTTGTCTTTCTAGGTAATTTACTTTTCAAAAGTGATGATCCTCATGATATCGTATTATTACTTACATTTTCTGATCGACATCAACCATTACCGAATAATGTCAATGATCTTCTTCGACAACATTACTACATCAATGTTCTTCTTCATAGCACATGTTCAAAGAGCCGCGATAATGCATACAATGGCCTTCAGTCTCTAATTGAGAGCGGTCGCCTCTTGTCACGATATGTTCTTGAGTCACTATTTATCTTATTAAAGCTATCGCATAAAAACTTATCGTTCTTGTCTATTATCATCAAAGTAACAAATAATCAGCAACGTTTAATTCCAGAACATATTTCAATGCTGACGCAATTATTTTTTGAATGTCCAAGCCAATCATTAGTTGATTTAATAGAAATTTTCACCCAACTCACCAGTCAAAATCAGACCATTCCTCACGTTATAATTTATTCTTTGCAAAATTTCTTGAACGATGCATCTGTTAATATAAATATTATTAAGATTTATCGTCATCTAATCGAACGACAGCAGCTAATTGATCGGGCCATTATTGATCAAGTTCTGAACTTTTTGAATTCGGCCATTTTTGAAACTATTAGTCCTGATTTACAACATCAAGTCATTGCTTTTTTCAGCAGTCTTGCCGATGCACAACCAATTGAAACCGATCAATCATATCTTCCTTTCTTACTCGACATTGGCCAACCTTTATTGGTTCGCAAAAATGCTTGTCTCATAGCCAAAACATTGATTGAACAAGATCAAATTTTACTGCCTTCGATACTTGATGCTATAACTCATTTATGGCATTATGATGTTAGTAATAACATTAAACATATTGCTTTAAACGTACTTAATCTTGCTCGTTTGAAGACGGCTCAACAAATGGACAAATCTGTGAAGAATCTACTTGACTTAACTTATCGTATAAACACAACAAATGGTGAAGATTTTCTGAACTCTATTCGAACTGCTATAGAAGCAGATTTCAAGCCGGAAGATAAACATTTAATAAATTTATCTACAATGCTTTACAGTTGTGCTATTCATTTGAAAAAAGAAGCAGCAAATTTGATTGTTTTGGCTAAATCACGTGGACACAGACTATCAAATCGAGTACTTGATGCAATTTATGGAACATTACGCGATGAAACGATCAACTATATAACAATTGAACTTCTACCTGATTCAACTTCATCGTTATCATCAATGATCCTCAATGATCTTCTATACATAGCTACGCATTCTTCTCATGAAACTGTGCTCCAAGGTGCACGTCGAATACTTAACAATTCACCGAACAATGCTAATTTCAAGCAATATTTACAAATTGATAATCGATCATTAATGAAACAATCTACTAATAATGATTTTTTAAAACAAATGCTATGTTCATCGAATGATAACACAGTTTGTGATGGATTGTTGATTGTAGAAAATATGTTGTCTTTCAAACAACAAATATCATCTGATATTTTAGTGAGTGTAACAAAACTACTTAGCAGGTCTAATGAAATGGCCAGTGAAATACTCATTCGACGATTAAAAGACAATATCAAATTGGATAATACTGTCTGTGAAACAATCGAATATGTTTTTATAACTTGTCGTACCAAGAAAATCGTCATGCTAATTCAGATATTAGCAATAAAACGCTATATTTTCAAAAGTCAGACACTCAATATTTTGTTCGATATGCTACAGAATGAAACAGAGATTATCAACGATCTATATCTGACATTGGATTATGCATCACAATATCAATCATTATCAACAAATATCATCAACTTTTGCATAAAACAACTCAAAAATAAATCTAACGAAATCTTACAACGAAGTTTTGCCATTATTCATAATCAAATTCTTCAAAAGCCTACTGAAATTGTGATTGAATTACCAAAACTGTTCCGACTTCCGTACGATATCGATCAAAAGAAATTGTTTGATCAACTAGAGACATTTGAACAATGTGTATGCATGATATATACATTACTTTTCGTCAACCATTTTGATTCCACTGTTTTTGATTTGCCTGTTGAACAATGGATAAGAGAATGTTTGTGCACTGACTTATTAGCCGGTTGTTCGAATACAACATCCATTGAAGTTAATACTTTCTACCATCAATTAACGCTTCTCGAACAATACAAGCAGTACAGTATTGACAGTAATGATCGTGATAGAATTCTTCGTGTACTTATACGCAAACAGCGAATGAGTAAATTGACTTTGTCGACAATCAACCAAGTACTCATTTATTTAAAAACATTGACAAATGATTCATTTGAAATATTTCTGATGGATGATTCCAATTGGCTAATCAATATGCGTAAATATTTCGTTTCGGATAGACTTCATGAATATCTATCAAATTTCATATATTCGGAAGTTATTATCAATCATCTCACTAATCGCATTTCTCAAGAAGATCAACTTTCAGCTGATTTAATTGAAGCTTTTCTTCGAATAGTAAATCAACCACAAGACATCATTATCTCTCTTGATACTATCGCTGAATATCAAATCACTAATGATGAACTCATCGAAGTTTTTACTCAGATAAACAATACAATAGATTTTAACTCGTTTTTAAATCGAATGAAATTGATTGTATTTCATCGAACGTTCCTATGCAATTCTACTGGCTCCAGTAAACAAGTACAAATATGTGAACTGTATTTAAATAACTTGTTAGAATACGGATGGACATTTGAGACAATAAGTGAACTGTTAAAAAATATCGACATGAATGTTAAATCATCGGAAAATCTTAACCGATTAAATGAATGTTTGAAAATGTTAATCGATTATAAAATTGATGAAAGTATGGCCTCTCAGTTGAACAAAATTTTTATGGACGAAGTCACTTTGTTGTGGTCAAGACAAATTCATGCTTGCATCATCGACTATCGATTTGGTTCGAAACATTCTGATAAAACAATTGCAACACTTTTAAGTGAAATTCAGTACAATGGTTCGATAGATTTAGCTAATATGTTAAAAGCGATCGATGAAGTATATGAATCATACTCTTTAATTGCACCACAAAACAATACGATAAAATTTTGGGAAAAATCTAACATTCAATATTGGGCAAACGAAGTCTTTTGTCAACATTCCGAACAATTCATCAAAGATCAATTGATCGAAGTGATGGCTGTTATCAAACGTGCTGTTCAACTTGATTCGAATTTTGAACTCCGTCATGTTCAGCTGATTGCCGTTATGATCATGCTCGATTCTAAAGATCATGGCGGACGTTTATTACAAATATTGACTGGTGAAGGCAAATCAACTGTCATAGCAATGTTGGCTGTAATAAAAGCTTTAGAAGGTAAACAAGTTGATATCGTAACTAGTTCTATAACACTGGCTAAACGCGATGCCCATGAACGAAAACAATTTTATGAAATGTTCAAAATGACTGTTTCGCATAATAATGATGAAGTAAATTATGTTGAAGGACCAAAAAACTGTTATGAAGCTAAAATTGTCTATGGAAATTCGAGTCAGTTTCAATTCGATATTTTGCGTAATGATTTTAGTCTATTAAATACACGTAAAAATCGACCTTACGATATTGTTATTATTGATGAAGTTGATAGTATGCTCATCGATGAAAACAATATAATTGCTCGTCTTGCCGATCAA
>CAJNSZ010001272.1:0-30938 GCA_905329745.1 Rotaria sp. Silwood2 | reverse complement strand
TCCTGATATAATTATGAATGTGCTAAGTAAATGAATGCTTTTCTTCTATAGAAAAACAGAAATAAAAGTCTTTATATCCGTTACGATCTTCCAGTGAATCTTTTTTTTACGAAATGCCGGTCAATGCTATTCCGGTCATCCGGTTGTTTTTTTTGTAAAATGCATTATTCCGAACATCTGACCTTATTCATTACGATCTCCGGATCTGCATCAGATATATCAAGAAATATTCTATTCCGAACATCCGGTCAAACCATTCCAATTTCCCTGCTTTTCTATTACGATCTTCTGTCCACGAATGTTTACGAACTTCAGTCAAGGAAAAATTCATTTCCGAACATCCGGACGCATGTCAGGAGTTCGGAATGAGGTGAGACGAAGTGTCCTTCACCCGCGAGAGATATGAAAAGTTGGAAAAAAGTGAGTGATTTACTCTTTTGAAGCTTTTCGTATCTCACCGGGATCTATTTTATGCATAGAGTCCGAATTCAAAAGCGATTTATTACTTGAAATAGTTCTCTTATAAGTTTTAATTTTCTAGGTCAATGAATTCTACTTTAAATTTTATTATTTAGATTCTCAATCGATTGATGATTCATCAGTCATAGGAAAGACCATATCAAATTCTTTGTCAATTGATGAATTATCTGCTGATAATCATTTTAAAAATGCATATTATGTTTTTCGTGCTTTATGTAAATTATCTGATCGAGATATTAAAGATAAAGGAAATACAGATCCAAAGTATGTAAATAATCAAAATTATTTTAAAACATAGAACATACTTTTGTTTCATAGAACTAATTTGGATCTTAAATCTCGAATATTTTCTTTACGTTTAATAATGCAAATACTTCAAACATCAGGTCCAGTATTTCGTACATCAGAAGATTTTCTTCAAATTATTAAAACAAATTTATGTGTATCATTATCACGTAATGGTGTTTCATCAATACCAGAATTATTTGAAATGGCTCTATTTAATTTTGTTGAATTACTTGATAAATTTAAAGCACATTTAAAAGTACAAATTGAAGTAAATGAAAAAATTAATGTTTTTTTTTTCTTCTAAATTTTCTATTTACAAAATAATATTAAAATAATAAATAGGTTTTATTTCGTGAAATATTTTTAACTATACTCGAAACATCAACAAGTTCATTTCGTCATAAATGGCTTGTTATTCAAACATTAACTAAAATTTGTGCAGGTAATTGGATTTTTTTTTTCTTGTGAGGATTATTTATTCTTTATTTTTATTTTTGTTACATAGATGCTCAAATCATTGTTGATTTATTTATTAATTATGATTGCTCAATGCGATCAGGAAATGTATTCGAACGTCTTGTAATTGTTCTTTCACGTGCAGCACAAGGTCGACAAGCAGAAGAATTGGGTATAATTATTCAAAACAAACATTTTAGCGAATTTCAAATATTGAAATATGAGAGATGCTATTTATGTTATACATAGATTATCAACTATAGTCAATATAAAATTTCTTTAGGCAAAACTTTTGTTATTATATCTTTCGATTTCGAAAAATTCAATCAAAATTTTATGTTACTGGTATCTGTGTGTAGTACTAATTTATTATGAGGATCTTAAATATGAAATATAACAAGAAATCAATTTATTTCTTGTAAAGAATGTTCTAGAAGTTCTGAGATGATTTTGTAGTTCTTTAGTATTAAGTAAGTACAATAATTTGCTAAAATTCCTAAGACTTTGAATTTAAAATGAGGATAAAATATTTTTAAATCGTTTTAAAATTTCTGTGACATCCTTTTATTTCTGCTGCCATATAACTTTAATCCATAACGAAATTTTAGATAGATAATCGAGAAGCCTATCTTTTGTTTTAAAATCACTAGTTCTATTCTTTTGATCTGAATGTAGATTTCGTTTACTCTTACTTTGTATTCAATTTAAGATATCCAACAATATTTTTTATTTTTTAGTAATTAGAAATAATAATCTAGATTAAGTTATAAGACATAAAAATTAAATTCATTTATTTTTATATTGCATACGTTCGTTATAAAGTTATCATTTTTTTTTTGTATAGGAAATATAAATTTTTTAAAATTTTATTTTTGATATAGGCTGTAGTCAATTAGAAGAACATAATCTACGAATGAAAGGTCTTGAATGTCTTGTATCAATCTTAAAATGTATGGTTGAATGGAGTAAAGACTTATATGTTAATCCACATTTGCAAAGCAATTTAGGTTTGTTATATAAATTTTTTATTGTGTTATTCTTTCTTATATAAATCATTTTATATATTCTTAGGTCCAGATAGTAAACCATTAAATGAAAATGGATATGATCAAGATAGTAATCGTTCATCATCAGGTTATGTTGGTAGTGGAATTCGTCGTGCAGATTCGAATGCTTCAATAAATTCTTCTCAATCATCAGAAAATATAAATGATTTTGAATTAGTTCGTCAACGAAAAGAATTATTCGAAAAAGGAATTGAATTATTTAATCAAAATATTAAAAAAGGTTTAGAATATTTAATTGATAAAAATCTTTTAAATAATGAACCAGAAGATATTGCACAATTTTTTCATTCATATCAAGATTTATTAGATAAAACAGTTATTGGAGATTGTTTAGGTGATGATGATAAACGTCATAAACAAATTATGTATGCATATATTGATCAACTTGATTTTACACAAATGGAATTTTTAGCAGCTCTTAGACAATTTTTAGCAGGATTTCGATTACCTGGTGAAGCACAAAAAATCGATAGATTAATGGAAAAATTTGCTGGAAGATTTTGTGAATGTAATCCTAAGTAAGCAAATAATAGATGATTTTGTTTTGTTTTTTTGTTTTTAATTGTTTGTCTCAAATTAAATGAAAGTAAAATACCACTCTATGATTTTCATCATTAGGCAAACACGTCTTAAAGCAATGGTATGTCTATTGGAACATAACTAAAATGCATTGCTCTGTGATAACTAAAATTATATTAAATAGGTATTAACTGAAAAATAAAAGCAGTTAGCAATTGAGTATTTTACTATTGGAATGGAAACAAGACGACCATAAGTTTTATAATAATTTTCGACATCAGAACGGGATGTGTGTAGATTTGTAAAAGAAAGACTTCTACTGTTTAATGGAGTATTTACTATTTAGTTCTATTGTGTACCGCTGAAATATTAATCAAAAGCGCCACCTTCATTGTATTCTACTGTGAGTATGACGAAGGTGTCGCTTTCGATTGATATTTTAACGGTACGGAAATAGAACTTAACAGAACATATATCACTAGATAGAAAAAGTCTTCCTTTACAAACCTACATATCTTCCGTTTTGGGATCAAAACCTTATAGTAGCCTTTGAATATATTGAATGATACAGGAAGTAATCGATTAAAGCCATGTTTCGTTACATTGCTAGTCTAATGAAAGAACTACTCTAAGAAACACCCATCGTTCGAGCTTATATTGTATCCAAAGGTAAGTTTTGATGAGAATAGTAAAAGACTCTAAGAGTTCGTCCCGATTGTTTTTTATCGGTGACTTATGACCAGTTTTCTGGACTTTTTATCAATTTTTAGGTATTCTCTGTAAAATCAAATAACAAAGTTTTCATACGAAATTTCACCTATAAATAGATCTAATGACTCTTAGAATGTTCTTTCATTGAGTTATTCAATTTTTGTGACCAAAAGCTATTTTTGAAAGTTCAGTATCTTGACGAGGGAATATTCTAAGAGTCATTAGACTAATCTATAGGCGAAGTTTTAGATTGAAATTCTATCATGTTATTTTTTCAGTACTACCCACAAATGAATCGAAAATTCATTAAACCGATCATAACTCGGTGATAAAGATGTGTAGGGACGAATCCTTGAAGATTCGTGCTAGTTTCACTAAGGCCTGCCTGTTGGCTAAACATAAACTCAAACAGCGGGTACGAGTATCTGTCTATATCAAGAAATGATGATCAACTTATAGATGAACTTACTCGATATTAAACAATGATCAATGGATTCGTTTCTAGGATTTTGATAAAAATATCTTTTGATCTAGAATATGATTACAAAATATTCAAGAGTATTGTTTGCCATGGAGTAGTATGTATGAAATAAGACACAACGAATGAGAAATTCTATTTACTATAAATACTACATTGTATTCTAGTGAAAACTATTAAAAGTGTATGAATTTCTTTTGATTATGTTTTTGAATTTTGTCTTGCAACTATTTTGATTTAAAGGTTTTATATACAGTAGCTGATGCGTATAATTTCTAAGCTTTATACCTCCGAACGATCAAGTTCTTAAAAATAGATACTTTTCAAAGCATAATTGAATAATACAAAAATATTTGTATCTCGGAGATAGGAAGTTCACAAACTCTGAAATTCTTTACACAAACTACTTTGTATGAGATTTGAGATCCTTCAAGAATCTCGAACAAATAGATACATTAGAAATTCAATATTCTCACCAAGTCTCAATAAGATTTTACATTATTTTATGGTTTTTATCTATAGACAAAAAAGTTTTTGAAATCAGAAGAAGATATCGAATTAAATTTATTTCTAAATGATTTCTTTTAAATAGTAAAAATATCTAGAAGGACTCTAAATTCTCTCAACATGCATTACGACAAATCAGAATAAATAAAATGATGTTATTTTCATATCAAGATATACAAACTTATATAAAGGATAAAATTAATTATCCTTTCTTGACTCGCTGAATTATTATTAAGAATAACTTTGATAGATTTAGATAATAATAGAGATTCAAAAAGCAAAATATCATTATTCAATCGATTCGAGCAATGTAAAAATAGTACAAAAACGAAAAGCTTTCTTTTTATGAAAAATATTTTATTTCTGAATAAATATTTCAATTTAGTTTACAAATATTTGCCAGTGCTGATACAGCATATGTCCTTGCTTATTCAGTTATAATGCTTACAACAGATTTACACAGTATCAATGTAAGTAAATATATTAATAAATATTGAAATGTGTTTATTTGTTTTGTTTTTTATCTTCTTAAACATAATAGGTCAAGCAAAAAATGACTAAAGAACAATATATTAAAATGAATCGTGGTATAAACGAAAGTCGGGATTTACCAGAAGAATTTTTATCAAAAATTTATGACGAAATTAAAAATGAAGAAATTAAACTTAAAGTAACAACAACAACAACAAAACGTGGTACAAAAGAAAATATAACAAATGATAAACAACGAGAAGTATTATTTAATATACAAATGAAAGATGTTGAATTAATAGCACGTGATTTAATGGCTAATGCTGGTACAGTAAGTGAAGAATTTACAATAGCAAAACATTTAGAACATGTTCGACCTATGTTTCAAGTAAATAAAATTTTATATTTTTTTTTGAATAAAATTTTAAATTAATAAATTTTTTTATTATTTAGAGAGCATGGTCACCATGTTTAGCAGCATTTAGTGTTAATCTACAAGATAGTGATCATATAGATCTTACAAATTTATGTTTAATTGGAATAAGTTATGCTATTCGTATAGCTTGTATTTTTCATATGGAGGTTTGATAATTAACAAATAAGATTTTTGTTCAAATAGGTTTTTTTTTTTTGTTTATTAAATAATTTAGCTAGAACGTAATGCATTTATTCAAGCATTATCACGTTTTACATTACTTATGGCAACATCACAAGTCATGGAAATAAAAGCAAAAAATGTTGAATGTCTTAAAATATTAATATCAGTTGCACAAACTGATGGAAATTATCTTGGTGAAGCTTGGTATGATGTAAGTATTGAATAATTAAAATTAAACAGAATTCTTTGTATGTTTTTTTTGTTTTTCAGATTTTAAAATGTATTAGTCAATTAGAATTAGCACAATTATTTGGTGTCAATACTAATAAAGCAAGATTGTCAGTTGCAAATCATCATCACGTGTATATACCAACGAATAGTACATCGACAACATTTAGTTTACCATTTGATAATCTTTTTCATACTGAGAAAAGTTAGTTGAAAATTAAATTCTAATCATATTGCTAAAGCATTCGTTAGTGTATATGACGAATCGCTCTTAATGTGTCTGTACAGAGGAGATAAGCTTTATGTATTGTTCTTTTTTTTTTTTAATGCGTAGATTTACACTCAAAAGACGAGATCTGGTTTAGGTTAAAAAAAACTGTTCTATGAAATTGAAGATTTTCATGACAATACTGATTTTATAATTTTCAATAAGGAATCTTATTTACGAAACTAATTGTAGATTTTTTGTTTTTCGATAGTATAATTTTATTTTCAATTGAACGACAACTTTTAATGTTTCGAGAATAGAATGATGAAAAAGCAAGCAATAAGATATAGTCAAAATGAATAACTGAAATGTTAATTTCATTATTTAGTCATGTACATAAAAACTACCAGATACTAAGAATAAAAAAAAAACTCGAAATTCGATTCAATCGGATTTGATTCTGAAGGCAATAGGCGTGTTACATGAGAAAGTTGGTATAGGCTATCTTAAGAACGGCTGAACGTATCGAACTGTCCGCTGGTTACTTTTGTCTAGCGGACACTTTTGTCCAAAATGCTCGGAAGTAGGTTTTCTAGAAAACCATGGTTTTGGAACCAATGGTCGCGAATGTTTTTTTGTTTTAACAGTCTATAATGATAGAGCAACCAATTCTCTACAAAATGAGATGTCTCTGAGCTCTCTACGATGTTTTTTGGCCGAGTTACATTAATTTTAGTGAAGAGCAAAAGCAATTTTTTCGTTTTTTCGGATGAAATAGCAGAAGAAAATGGTTTTGCTCTTTACTAAAATTGATGTAAGTCGGTCAAAAAACGTCGTTGAGAGCTCAGAGACATCTCACTTTGTAGAGAATTGGTTGTTCTATCATTATAGACTGTTAAAACAAAAACCTTTCACGACCATTTATTCCAAAACCACGGTTTTCTAGAAAACCTACTTCCGAGCATTTTGGACAAAAGTGTCCGCTAGACAAAAGAAAGAGCACGTCGAGAAACCCTTAAGTACCAGTGGACAGCTCAATATGTTCAGCTGTTCTTAAAATGGTTTTCTCATGTAACACGCCTATTGAGTTCGGATCATTTTTATCATAAAGCTTTTAGTTTTGAGCTGTATTTTATTCAAAAATCTTTTATTAGAACTCTTCTCTAGCATTATAACATTTTCAAAAATTATTTTTACAGGTCAATTAAACAAACGATTACAATCCATACAAGGTCAAATTCAAGAAACAAGTTCGCAAAGTATTGTTGTTTCTGTTGATCGTATTTTTTCTGGATCAGCACGATTAGATGGTGATGCAATTGGTAGAAAACTATTTTTTTTTCTTAGCAAATAATTTTCCTTCTTGTATTTTTCTTTTGTCTAGTGGCATTTGTTCGTAGTTTATGTCATGTATCAATGGATGAATTATATTCAAATCCACCTCGAATGTTTAGTTTATTAAAAGTTGTTGAAATATCCTATTATAATATGGGACGTATTCGACTTCAATGGTCAAGAATATGGGAAATAGTTGGTGAACATTTTAATAAAGTTTGTCATTCGTTTTGTTTTTTGTTAATAACATTTAATTTTGTTGTCTTTAATGTTAGGCTGCTTGTCATCCATTACAAGATGTATCATTTTTTGCTGTTGATTCTTTACGACAATTATCAATGAAATTTCTTGAAAAAGGCGAATTTCCTAATTTTCGTTTTCAAAAAGAATTTCTTAAACCATTTGAAATAATTATGAAAAAAAATTCGTATGTATTTATTTTTTTATTATAAATATAGATGTTTAATATTTTGATAATTTAAAAAGATCATCAACGATACGTGATATGGTTGTTCGTTGTATAACACATTTTGTTGATGCACAAGCAAAAAATATTCGTTCAGGTTGGAAAAATATATTTAGTGTTTTTCAAATGGCTGCTGCTGATACAGACGTACAAATTGTTGAATTAGCCTTTCAAACATGTACACTTATTGTTGGTATGTCATAAAGTTCGAAAATTTTCCATTTTGTAGAACTCACATTATGTTTCTCGAAGAAAAATATAGTGAGTGTAGATTTTATGAGTCCGCCCTTCATAGAAGCGAAAAGTTATGAGTATGTTTTCCTTAGTAAAGGAAGGAGAGGCCAACGGTCATTGGGTACGTGTTCCTAGTAGCTGGAGACAGCAAGCTTCGAACTCCTTTTCCACAGTTCCTTAGCGATGGAAAAGGTGCTCAACGGCATCAACAACAAGACTTCGACTATTCTAGAACATGCCAAAACTCTGTCGAAATTTGAATGACTAAAATATGTTTATAAATGTTCTCAGAAATGCATTTTCTGATTTTGGCGCACATCAAAAAATTACATTCAAGACGTCAACAATGATGAATAATTAAATAATGTGTTGAGATTTGTTGTACCTATAATGGATATATATATATATACAACAGGTTTATTTGATAGTTAAATCAATAGTTAGAATCATAATAATGCTAAATTAAGTCTCATCCCTCATAAAAGGTTTACCTGTAGAATAGTTCATTTTAGGCTGAAATTTTCAGAAATGAAGCCTGAGAGAGGACGTTTCGCTTGATCTTCGTGTGATAAAAACTCAACTTCGATTTTTTTTTCTGGGGGCTTAGGAAAAATGAAATACGAAAATGAAAAATAATGAGCAAAATAATAACAAGACAAAGAAAAAAAACAAAAGGAAAAAATTCTCTTCAAAATTCAAAAATAAATAATATAAACCGTTTCCCGCGTATCCTTGGAAAACAACTATTTTTTCACTTGATGCATTTTGTATTAATATAATGAGACTAAATATCACATGTCAGTTCCACATTTTAGCCGCAAAAAACATATACTGATAACATTTTTCTTATTTTCTATTTAAATAGGTGGTGTTTTTGATCGATATTTTGCATTAATACTTGATAGTTTTCAAGATGCTGTTAAATGTTTATCAGAATTTGCTTGCAATATTTCGTTTCCTGATACATCAATGGAAGCAATACGATTAATANGCGCACATCAAAAAATTACATTCAAGACGTCAACAATGATGAATAATTAAATAATGTGTTGAGATTTGTTGTACCTATAATGGATATATATACAACAGGTTTATTTGACAGTTAAATCAATGGTTAGAATCATAATAATGCTAAATTAAGTCTCATCCCTCATAAAAGGTTTACCCGTAGAATAGTTCATTTAGGCTGAAATTTTCAGAAATGAAGCCTGAGAGAGGAAGTTTCGCTTGATCTTCTTGTGATAAAAAGCTCAACTTCGATTTGTTTTTCTGGGGGGCTTAAGAAAAATGAAAAATAATGAGCAAAATAATAACAAGACAAAGAAAAAACAAAAGGAAAAAATTCTCTTCAAAATTCAAAAATAAATAATATAAACCATTTCCCGCGTATCCTTGGAAAACAACTATTTTTTCACTTGATGCATTTTGTATTAATATAATGAGACTAAATATCACATGTCAGTTCCACATTTTAGCCGCAAAAAACTTGTACTGACAACATTTTTCTTATTTTCTATTTAAATAGGTGGTGTTTTTGATCGATATTTTGCATTAATACTTGATAGTTTTCAAGATGCTGTTAAATGTTTATCAGAATTTGCTTGCAATATTTCGTTTCCTGATACATCAATGGAAGCAATACGATTAATAAGACAATGTGCTAAATATGTTGCTGAAAAACCACATGTAATTTTCTTTTTTTAAACTTTATTTTGAATAAACTAAGCTTTACTTTTATAGGTTTTTCGTGAACATGCCGGAGAAGATTTAATCAATGTATCTGAAGATGATCGTATTTGGGTTAAAGGATGGTTTCCTATTCTATTTGAACTATCATGTATTATTAGTCGATGTAAACTTGATGTGAGAACAAGGTATAGTATCATATTAATTAGATTTCGATAATTCTTTTAGAATCTATATGATTCTTTGAATCAGATATGAATATGAAAATTTCTTGTTCGTGCATCTAGAAAAAATCTTTGCAACTTATCAGGTTAAGCAGATACAGTCCTATATATTCATGATATATACGGAGATTTGAGGAGACAAAAACGCACATTTACTCTTTTCGTAGACGAAAGCCGTATATGAATTTTGTATTCGTTTTCTTGATTTTGACAGATTATTCTACTTAGTATTAAATAAAAAAAAAAAGTTTAAATCTATAGCTTTACTATGCATGAATGGTTAGAACTTATCATATCATTCTTCTAGTGTTCGCCGTAAGAAAATATATTTCACTGGTGATAGATCTATAAAATTTATTTGAACTATTATAGCAGAAATTGTTGTCAATTGAATGGAAGTAGAAAATTGTACTGTCAAACTATTTGACATTTAACCTATAAAAAAAAGGTGTAGAGGAGCTGAAATCTTACTTTTTTTTTAGAGCATTGACTGTGATGTTTGAAATAATGAAAAATTATGGTGAAAGTTTTACACAAAATTGGTGGATTGAATTATTCAATGTTGTTTTTCGTATTTTTGATAATATGAAATTACCTGATACACAAGTAGAAGTATAATTAAAATTTCTTTTTGTTTTTCAAATTATTACACAATTTAATTGTCTATTAGAAAATTGAATGGATGACAACAACATGTAATCATGCATTATATGCTATTGTTGATGTATTTACTCAATATTACGATTTTATACCTGAATCAGTTGTTGAAGATTTATATTCTCAATTAAAATGGTGTATTAATCAAAGTAAAATATTTTTCTATAGACGAATAAAATAAAGTGAAAACTTTTTTAATCTTATTTCATATTTATAGATAATGAACAATTAGCAAAATCAGGAACTAATTGTCTAGAAAATTTTGCTATTGCTTGTGGTCAATATTTTACTCCAAATATTTGGGAAAAATTCTGTACGTGTATATTAGAAGTTTTTCGTTCAACTTTACCTGAAATGTAAGTTATTAAATTGAATCAATCATTAAAATATTTATTAAAATAATCATATCATCTTTTACCAAAAAAAAAAAACAAACTTTTCATTGTCTTCAAATTCACTTTTTTAACTAATGCTAGAGTCAGAAAGTTGTTCAGTCTAGACATGCATCGAAGCCAAATGTTTAGGTTCGTTCTTGACTGCGATCATTTTCAGTCAATTAATGAAAGGAAAGAGTCTTCTACTAAGTCTCTTAAAAAAGTTATATTTTTTTTTGTAGTTTCGCCAACAATTCTCAGTTTCAATTTATTTTTTGCTCGATACATCGTTAATGAACGAGTTTATGTTACTTATATCTCACTCGTGTAGAATGAGAAACAAACATATAATATCCTGCGAAAAGAAACATAGACAATCGTTGATAAGAAGAATGTTCTTAGAGCAATACAATCAATATACCCTAACATCTGACATTCACATTTGGCTTTACACGCAGTGAAATAAATAATCGAAAAAACAGACGGTCTATAATCATACTAAAAAAAAATTCAACAATGTTCAGAACTACTTGAACTCGAGATTAACCGAACCTTAGGGTGATGTCACAAGTATTCATATACTTTAACCCTTTCCAGCTGGCTCCCAGAAGACAGACAACAAGAAAATATTGTCTTGCATATTTTTTGTTGCTCTACCATAGTGATACCAAAAATATATTTTTCAGAATAAAATTTTTTTTTTGTATCCATTGGCTACATGTTGCCATTTGGCAACATCCGGCCGTAACGGGTCAAATCGGTCGACAAATTTTTGTTCAATTTCGATTATAAAAATGCATTATTCAGTACCTCTTTGGTTATTAAAAACATTTAAACAAGAAAAGAATGACTCAAACATACATAGAGTACCTTCACGCAACTTTTTCAAAATTTAAATTTCGCTTTTAGTGATAAAATTCCAGNTTTTTTGTATCCATTGGCGACATGTTGCCATTTGGCAACATCCGGCCGTAACGGGTCAAATCGGTCGACAAATTTTTGTTCGATTTCGATTATAAAAATGCATTATTCAGTACCTCTTCGGTTATTAAAAACATTTAAACAAGAAAAGAATGACTCAAACATACATAGAGTACCTTCACGCAACTTTTTCAAAATTTAAATTTCGCTTTTAGTGATAAAATTCCAGTGCACGAGACTTACAGTTCTCCGGAAAGGACATAGGAAACAATAATTAGTTTGGACATGAATGTGCGTGCAGAAAAATGAAAGACCTACACTAACGTCTGCATTCAACCCACAAAGTACCTATCCTTGCCGGGTTATTACACTCTGAAGACTAGCATACTTGAAATTTGGCACTAAAAACTAGATTTAAATTTGAAAAAAAAAAGCCGTGGAAAGCATTCTATACATGTTTGAGTCATTTTTTCATCTAAAACCTTTTGGAACAAACGAAAAGACATACAATAGTGCATTTTGATGATCAACATTGAAAAAGAAATTTTTTTTCAACTTTTTGACCCGTTACGGCCGGCTGTTGCCAAATGGCAACATCTATAATTTTATTGTTCGGATTTACTGAACAAAACCTTTTTATTAATGCACTATGCAATAGATCTAAAAAGCAAAATTTACAGCTATTGACTTCTAGTATTGAATCAGTTAATGCTTTTTACGGTTGAATGACTTCTATGGGATATTGTAGATAGACTCGGCTATAGTCTCAGCGGAAAGTTCCTTTTTGTATTGGAAACCATGATTGTATTCTGAAATGGGTTGCAGTAATTATCGAATCGTTAAAAAGTTTTATATCTTTACTGTTAGCAAGCCATTCTAGAAATATTGGCTAAATGTTGCCAAATGGCAACATCCGGCCGGAAAGGATTAAAAACCGTTTGAACAATTGCCCAAATGTCACTCCTTTAATAAAAAAAAGAATAATATGCCTTCTTTTCAGCTTCTAAATCAGACTGAACTCTTTGCTATTATTTTTTTAACTTCATCTTAATTCTAGGCTGTTGACATGGCGACCTGACAGTGAATTATCAGGAATGTTAACAATTAACGAGACAACTGTAAGTTATTTCCATTTGTAAATAAAAAATATTTCAGTCTGTCTATTGCATATCTTAGATACTTAATCATACAAATAGTTCATTTGATCAGACAGCAGTTGAATCACCTTCAAGTCAACATAATCGCATGACACGAGCTGGTAGCTCAAGTAGTGTAAATAGTGCTACATCTGATCAACAAGAATCAAATTCCAATAATCGATATAACGAACGAACAAGTATATGAAAAATACAATAAAATTTTCATAACGTAAAAATTAATTCTTGGTGTTTTTCATTCTAGAAACAAATTCAGATCTTTTTCAACTTCAAATTTTATCAATTAAATGTATTGTACAAATAGAACTTATTCAAACAATTGATAATATTATTTTTTATCCATCAACAAGTAAAAAAGAAGATTTACAATATATTTCTATAGCACATGTACGTATATATTTATACAATTGTTTATTTATTTTTTAACATTATCTTACTAACATATTACCCTTAGAATTCTACTTCAGTTAAATCAGAGGTATAGATAAGAAACAAAAAAAAAAAAACTATGCATGTTCATTTGTTTGGCTCTTATTTTATTTTATTGTATTGTATTGTATTTTTCTATTGAAAAACTTTATTTCCAGGCCTTAGCAAGTACATCAATTGGACAAGAAAATTTAACTTATATTAATCATTTTGATGATTTACATAATGATCTTGGCATGTATGCATATATGAGTTTTGATCAATTAATTTTACTTGTTGATTGTTTGATTGAATCACATATGTTTGCTCGTACATTTAATTCTAATAATGAACAAAGAAATCTTTTATGGAAAGCTGGTAAAACAAAAAAACAAAAATAGAATATGAAGAAAAAAGAAAAGATATTGTTTTTTTTTTGCTTTGTATTAAAGGGTATCGAGGCAAAGCAAAACCAAATTTATTAACACAAGAAACAAATAGTATTGCATGTGCATTCCGTATTCTTTTCCGTTTATACAGTGATCAAAAACATATTAATTCAAATGACTTACTCAAACGACGAATACTCAAGTTTGTATTGAAAATATTTTGATTATTGTCATATTAATTTAAGAGAGAAATTGTCTTATTATTCCTGCCTTAAATAAGATAAAAATAAATTTTTCATTTTCTATTAAAAAATAGTACGTTTTCATGTCAAGTAGATAGACATTCAAACAAGCACGAGAGTTTTTTGAAACTTTGTTACAAGTAAAACCTCGTTTCATTAAGATCCCATGAGCAATTCATATCAGAACTCGTCATCAACACAGGATTTTTGTGTAAGGCAAATTATTTTGTATAGTTACAATAGATATCGCTATAAGCAAATACTGTTTATATTTCATTTACTGTAGATCTTAGCGACAGTGTGTACATTTTTCTTTTAGCTAGAATTTTTTTTCTAGAGATAGAATAGAGATAGAAAGAAAAGTAGAAGCGAAAAAATACTATCATCTTTTAATAGGTCATTTTCTTTCTTTTCGTGAAAACAGTTTTATTGGTTCTTTTTTTTTCGTTGGTATCATACATATGATCCACGTTTGTTATCATATAACTATTACTATTGATTGATAGATACCATATATTTATATTAATATTCAATTTGAACCATATAACATTCGTTCGGAATGATGTAGATGAGGTATATATATAGTCAAAAGAAGAAGAACCTAGAGGTTTTCTTCAGGTCATTAATTTTGTTTTCGAACATTAGGTCAATTTATAAGATCTGTATGGTTGTACCCTAATATTGCGTCAAGGGTAAAAAGCTGTCTTTATCTTACTATCAGGATAGAACAGAAAAAAATTCTTGTGACCTCTTCGGATTCAGTATGGTAACAGCAGTTCAAAAAACATCTATTTTCAGCTCTATCGAAGTGCTTCCGTTGACTGAACTATTTTTTTGTCAAAAAGCACACATTTTTCAAAATCAGAAAAATAATCTGTGAATTTTAATGTTTTTCAATTTTTATGATTACGCATTTATTCTTGAAATATGTTTAGTAGATAGAATACAAACAAAACAACAAAATGTAAAATTTAAAAATTTTCGATCGCGAAAGAAGTTTCTCCCTATGTACAATGTAGCTGTTTATAAGTACATTTGCCCCAATTTATCGTTTCCTACGCAGTTAATAAGAAAGTGGCATTAACAGCGTGCATGTGACGGACTAAAAATACTGATTGTGCTCGCGTCAACAGAAAAAGGAGAAAGAAAAATGTACCGAAGTATATTTCACATACGGCAATGTGACCGAATTTAAATACAGCATAGAACGAAAAAAACAAAATAAAAAACAACCCCAACATAGATGTACGCGCAATACTGTCTAGAAAATATTTCATTGGCGCAAATATTTGTTTTTTTTCTTGATAAGATTGTAAAACTTCTATTTTCTTTCTTAGATTAATTCGTGACTGTTTTGAATATTATTTATCATTACAATCTGAAAATCATCGTGATGCATGGACTAGTGTACTTATTCTTCTATTAACAAAATTATTGAAACTTAATGAAGAACAAGTATGATTTATAAATTTACTTAAATAATTGTATTTTTCTTTCTCTTTTTTATTTTTTATAATAGTTTAAGTATTATTCAATAGAAATTTATTTACTTATTTCTGAAATAGTTGTATTCGATCTAAAGCCTGAATTACGATATATATTACGAGAATTTTTACTGCGTATTGGTCGGTCATTTATTATAAACAGTGATTTGATGAAATCCATATCATAAAATATATTCCGTTTTTTTTTTGTTTATTTTTCTTTCTTATACTTTTGTTTTACACATTCCGTACCATTTTTTTTTGTCTCACTGTTCAACCTTTTATTTATTATATACACAATGTGATTCCTAACCGATAATTATTTTTTTTTTCTGTCGAACTTATTGTAAACTTAAAATAAAAATAACTATATTAAATTCTTATTGTTTATTTTTTCTCGTTTTGAGATCAAAATATGTTAACTCGAGCAGCATGTCCATTATTTCGATCTACATTAAATCAGGTATAGTAAAATGAAAGAAATAAAAAAAAGAACAATTTGATATTAATAATCGTGTTTGTTTTCTCTTTTGTTTTGTAGTTTTTTTTACGTAGTCTATCAACAACAAGTTCATCAAAAAAAATCTATACTGATTTTCATGAAGCCGTGCAAGATATTCCACATGGAGCAAGATTACTCGTTGGAGGTATTATTTTCTTTATATATATATATATATATTAATTATGACATCTTCCTTTTTATTCAGGTTTTGGGTTATGTGGCATTCCGGAAAATTTAGTTAAAGCACTACTTAAAACTGGACAAAAAGATTTAATAATTATATCAAATAATTGTGGTGTTGATGATTTTGGTCTCGGTTTATTGTTAAAAACAAAACAGGTTAAATATTAAAAACAAAAATTTTTTCTAAATATTATTTTTATCTTTCTAAAGATTAAACGTATGATTTCTTCATATGTTGGTGAAAATGCAGAATTCGAAAGACAATATTTAAGTATGTTTCTATTTTTAATATATGTCGAAATTCTTATTTGTTTATCGTTTTAAAGGTGGCGAGCTCGAAGTTGAATTAACACCACAAGTATAATTTCAAATTAATTATTTTTCTTTTTCTGAAAAAAAAAATACAATATATTGAAATTCTATAGGGAACGTTAGCAGAAAGAATCCGAGCTGGTGGTGCTGGTATTCCAGCATTTTTTACACCGACTGGTTTTGGTACATTAATACAAGAAGGTGGTGCACCAATTAAATATGATAAAAGTACAAAACGAGCTATCATTGAAAGTCCAGTGAAAGAAGTAAAAAAAAAATTTCTTTGAGTGAACCAAAAATTGTTTTTTCTTTTATAAATAGACTCGAATTTATAATGGTCAGCAATATGTTTTAGAAGATGCTATTGTTGGTGATTTTGCTCTTGTGAAAGCTTGGAAAGCAGATCGTTTAGGAAATCTTATTTTTCAGTAAAATAAAAAAAAAAATAATTTGTCTTTTCTTTATTTATTTTCTTATAAAAAAAATAATTTTAGAAAAGCTGCTCGAAATTTTAATCAACCAATGTGTAAAGCAGCACGATGTACAATTGCTGAAGTTGAAGAAATTGTTGAAGTTGGAGAATTAAAACCTGATGAAATTCATATACCAAATATCTATGTACATCGACTTATTAAAGGTGATAAATACATAAAACCTATTGAGGTAAAAATATATGTTACAAAGAAAAAAACAACATCAATTAAAGATTGATTTTGTTTTTCTTTTAGCGTCGAACTGTACGTAAACGTGCATCATCATCAGTTACATCAACTCCAGCTGAATCGAAAAAGAAAAAAGATGATACCACTAGAGAACGTATTATTCGACGAGCAGCTTTGGAATTTACAGATGGAATGTATGCAAATTTAGGCATTGGTAAAGAGACAAATAAAAGAGAATATTTAAAGATAAATAAGTTTATAATTAATTAGGAATACCAATGTTAGCTTCAAATTATATTCCAGATGGTTTAACAGTACATTTACAAAGTGAAAATGGAATTTTAGGTTTGGTAAGTTTCTTTGAATAAACGATTTAGAGACTTAGTGTCTCATAACGAAAGATTAAATAACTTTGATTTCAAATTAAACTAAAATTACTAACAAGGAAAGTCCTTCAAATAAATTCTTCTATCCTGAAATAAGAACATCAATATCTACCGGCGATGTAAAATGTATACTATTAGCATAGTTGTATCTTATGATAGTGCCAGCGACAAGATTTGAAACATTCAAAAAAAAAAAACTATTGTCTTTAAGACCTATCTCTATGGAAAGTTTTAAGTCGAAAATCAGTTTTCCTAGTATGAACTGTTTTTAGAATATTCATAGTCTATTTGAGTCTACGTAATGCACATAGTCTCGACTCAAAAGTGCTTTATCACTTGAAAGACTTTCCTCGAAAGACGATGTTTACTTCTTAATAAGGTCTGAAGGAAATGATGTAATTACTAGTGCTAATCATAGGAATATTGTTTTTTTTTTCGATTGCTTCTCTATACTATTCTCATTTCGAATTATATTGATACCATCAATGTATATATGATGCGTTGCTTAGTTTATTCTCAAAGTTTCAGTCATAAACAGCGAGAATTATTATTGAGAATATTGCAACAAAATCTTATATACTCTTGTGTAAATGGTTTCATTGGCTAGCTCTTTTTATGTGGACTGGGCTATTGAATATAACCACGTTTGTTTTATCCGATTGATTTGTTAGGTGTTAGGTCATTTAAGCTGTGGTGTATACTGAGCTAAAACGAGACTGTCAGAAATATATTGCTGAGAATAAAAAGCAGGTTTTCAAAAATCGAAGCTTATATTAAAAAGAGTGAATTACCAGATCCGGCTCAGATGCAGAGAGCAGGTTATCAACTCCATTAATATGAAGCCAGCGGGATGGTTGATTCCAGCTAAGTTAGTCGATATGGAACTGTCACACATCAAAGTCTTACAGAGTAAGACTTTACAATATCTCATACCCTACCTATCCTACGGTTTTCAGGTTTTGACACATGTCAATATGAACTTTTCTTCATTATTTTTCAGCATAATTATTGATTTTCAGCAATAACCAAATACAACATTATCACATATTTTTAAAATTTCGTAAGAATCAAATATCATTCACAATGTCACCACTAAATAATGTCTTCTCTCTTCTAAAACTCTCCCGCTTGCACTGAAAACATATTTACTTGGAATTGAACTTACTAGAGCTTCCAATAATCTTTTTACAATACACTAAATCGTAAATAGTTCAATCCAATTGAAACTTTTAGAATAAAATGAGTAGCAAACCATGTATCGATAGTGTAAATATGATTCGAAACGACAATGATGCGTAGAAGTAATCGAAAAAATTCATGGTTCATTTTATTTTCTAACAAGATATAAATGAACATTTCGAATTCAATTGTAATTATATTCATAATGAATTTTATTTAATAACATTCTTCTTTTCTAGGGGCCATTTCCATATGAAGGTGAAGAAGATCCTGACTTAATCAATGCTGGCAAAGAAACTGTAACTATTCTTCCTGGAGCATCATTTTTTTCCAGTGATGATTCATTTGCTATGATTCGTGGTGGTCATATTGATTTAACAATGCTTGGCGCTATGCAAGTATCACATTATGGTGATTTAGCTAATTGGATGATTCCAGGCAAATTAGTTAAAGGTATGGGTGGAGCAATGGATTTAGTTGGTAGTGGTCGAACTAAAGTTGTTGTTACAATGGAACATAATGCTAAAGTAAGAGGCACACAAATAAGAGCAAGAATTTATTTTCAATATTCATTTGTTAATATAGGATGGTTCAGCAAAAATTCTTGAATCATGTACACTACCATTAACAGGCAAAGGAGTTGTGGATCTACTTATAACAGAAAAATGTGTTTTTGACGTTGATCCAAAAAAGGGTTTGACATTAATAGAGATTGCAGAAGGTTATACAACAGAGGATATTGTGAAATCTACTGGTTGTCCAATTAATGTAAATATGAATAATATTCAATATTTTAATCTATATAAAAATTTCAATGTTTTTATTTTTCTTTCAGATTTCTGAGAAGCTCAAACCGATGCAACAAGTGCAAATCAATCGACATAAATAATTATTTCTATAGAACATAACTAATGTAGGATGAATAGTTCTAATGCCTTTCCATTATTTTGTACCAAATTATTAGTTTTGTCGAAAAATAAAATAAGAACGATAGAACAGCGAGATTACAGGGGAGTTTCTTTTTTATTTAATAAATCAATTAACACGGGGAACAAACTATCTGGTTCAGTGAAATAGATGAAATACATTCGCTAATAAAGAATAAAGATTGTTAAATAAGACTTACTAACGACCAATTACCTGAAGGAGTAAGTATCGAAATTGAAATGCGTTATAGTGCAATTAAATTTGTCTTTCTTTGTTTCATTGTACTATGTAATATAGATATTATATAAGAGTTTTCAAAGCAAAAAATAAAAATATTCGATTAACGAGACTAAATTTAATAATGTTGATAGAACGTGGTGTGGGTTTTTCTTCTCCAACTTAAGTTCGTTTTATCTTGCATCGTCAATCTTGTTTCAAAGGCACAATGAAAGTTCATGTAAAAAAAGAGCAAACGAAAGTTGAATAAGAATAATCTTAAGATAGATGATCTTGTTGAGTTTTTCTTTTTTAATTGCTGTTGATAACGATATTGTCAATTGAAACTAGATGAAGTTTATCGTTGAATGTCAATAAGAAAAGATACCCACACTCGATGTCATAGAAAAGTCTAGAGAAAAAAAACGCCGATATCAAATGTATAAATAGAAAAGAGTGATCTCTGTTCAAACAACTATTCACTATTCTGAATTTCCGATCGAGAGACAAAAAGTTTCGAAATCAACAATGGATACTACCGCATGTGTAACAACATCGTCAAATACTGTCTGACCAAGACGACGTATAATTCAGTATTATATGCTTCTATGGGTCGATGATAGTATTGATGAAACAAATACTAATTGTCAAAGTACACTGACGCAATTGCACAGTGCCGTCAATGAAGTGATAATCTGTACCGAGCCAACACAATGTATCAGGTACTTCAATGACATTGATGACATGATATGTCGCAGTTAGATGCTATTTATATCTTTTGTGACAGCGAATCACAACACGAAGCATGAACCAAAGAATGGTCAAAGATTCAAGGTGCATTCACTTCAAGTTGCCATTCATAAAGAGCGTGCTCAAACGTTAGAGGAAATGAGGAGAACTTGAATTCGACTTCTAGTAACTCACATAGAAATTTTCGGGACAAGTAGCCACTTTTAAGTAATTTTGCCATCATTGCATTTAGTTGCTCAAATATGAATACGTGAACCTTATTCAGTATCTACTAACTTATATATAATAAAGTGAATAGAATAATTCATGTACAATACTTGCTTTCCTCATAATACTTTCTGAGGTATTCACGACACTAACACCTCATAGTATCGACCATTTACTTGTGTTCGCTGTTTCTACCAGTATATTTCAATATTGATAACTTCTCGACACTTTATTTATAATAATATCGATGAATTGAATTTACTTTCTCTTGGAGACAAAATACGAACTTTATAGTTGAATCTCCTACTTAAAGTAGTATGGCAAACTATTTCATGTAACGCGGATTCACTTATTTGTTACATGAGACAGCACATCAGAGACTTGCTTTCAAAACATAAAAGTTTCCTCACAACCCATCAATATTTGATTCCTGATTTCACTGATGTTTGCATTTCTATATTTTATTTGATGCATTGCAGATTCATTTGTCATGATTTTGAAATCCATTTGTTACGATGTAGGTACATTCTCTATTGAGGCTTGCGTTTCTTCTCTAATAAAAAAAAAAAGAATTTATCAAAAATATTTTCATATGCCTCTTAACAGAAAGTTTATTCATTGTATACGCTATATGTGGCAAATAGAACAATGAACTATCTCTGATTGCGGTTTCAACTTAATGAAGCTTCTCCATGACTGCTTTGAGTTTATCTTAATATTAATTCTTGAAAATAAGATGCATGCAAACATAATCAAATGAAACAGTAGTTTTACTCTTCTTCCAGATTAAAATGTCTCATGAGAAAGAATAGTAGTGACTTCGGAGATCTGCCATGGAACGAGAATAAAAATGCGATTCGTTGAAGGGTGAATAGTAATGGCGGAGTTAACAGTGCAACATGTGGACATCATTCGAAGATAATATTAAATTAAAGAAATATGTGAGTCACTAAAAAAAGTCGTCCGCCAATTTGACTATAGCATAATGTCGATGAGCTTCGTTCCGAGGCGCATGATTGCAGTCACAGCATCGAATCAACAAAATCTCGGCTGGTCGGAACCATTCTATATGTATTCATTATTATTTGTTATTCAAAGAAATCATATTAGAAATCGATGAAGACGATGCAAAATCGGTAAAAGGTCTATTGGCTTACTGTCGGCAACAAGATGTCTCAGAATCCAAATTGAAAGATTTTCAGCGTCAGTACTATCAGAAGTCATCACTGTGATGGTACACTTATGATATTTTTCTGCACAGCATGTTCAACTACGTCTTGCGATCACTTGATATGTAATTTCTTGTCTACTAGCAAAAAAACAAGAGCAAGTCATGCGATTCATTAAAGATGTACTACGGAAATAGGAAAATATTGTTGGTGTTCTTTTTATTATGACAATCGATTCGAGTAAAATATCGGCTTCGAATAATCCATTCGCGCTTATCAACGATTATAGTGCTTTTCCACAAGAACAAGAAATTCTCTTTTCAATGCACATCGTTTTTCATGTCAATGAAATCACACAGACGGTCAACAGTAGTCGTCTGTGGGAAGTTCAACTGACTCTCACAGATGAGAATGATCCAGAACTGACTGCTCCACCAAACACATAAAATGAGAGCTCTATGGATCCACAGGATGGCATCGATTGGGTTATCTAATGCTAAAAATGGGTCATTTCAAACAAGCTTTCAGCGACAGTGATAGAGCGTTTATTATTACCAGTTTCGAGTGATGAAGCGGAACCAAGGACAATACAAAGAAGCACTTTTATTTTACGAAAAAGATCTGGAAATTACGAAAAACGTTTTGCCTTCGAATCATTCTGATCTGGCTATTTCCTACAACAACGTCGGTCTTGCGTATTCCAGCATGGGTGACAATCTCAAAGCACTTTCATTTCTAGAAAAGGCGCTTGCTATCCAACAAAAACCACTACCGCCATCATATCCTCATGTTACAGGAACGATAGATAGAATTAAGTGATTTAAAAATAAGATGTAAATTAGTTTTCTTTTCATTTGGTTGGCTCAATAAATTCGTTCGCACTGCTATTCGCTGCGCTCGACTCTTTCTAACATCCGCGCACTACTAGAAAGGCTCTCCGTAAATTTCAAAGTGGCACACGTAGAAGGATTCTCGAGTACTACACTGCTTTCGCCATAATAGACACAAAGAATCCCCCTGGATTAGGCTACAAAGTCACCTGACAGGCTGTGATATAAGATGTCACCTCACTCTACTACTACACAATAACAGCTATATTCTAGAAGAAAAATAATTTGACATATAGGGTATGATGGGGTAAATCAATTGTTTTTTCAATAGTTTTTTTTCTCCTATAACTTTTCTATTTTTCATCGGATCAAAAAACTTTCGCTACTTACTCTGTAAAGCAGATAGAGCTCTATAAAACTATGTTTTTCGCTTTTTTAAATATTTTTTAGAGACGAATCTATGCTGGTTTTTAGAATTCCACCTCTCTGATTATTGATTTAGCCCACACGGAGTAAATCAATTACTACAGTTACTTTCCTGGAGCCGTTATTATGCAATTCATAAGAGATCTTTACAGTATTTCAATCATGTTTTTGATGTATCCAAATATTTGAAAAGAAAAATATGAATAAAAAATTAGCTACGAAGTTAGGTATACAAAAATAAATAAGAAATGTGAATTGAAAAATAGACAAAGAATAAAATATTATAGTTGAGAATACGTAAATGCACTTTGCAGATAACAACACTCACAAGTAAAAATTTCTTTGATTTGTAATAAAAGCGTCCGATATGCATTGAAAACAGGCAGCTCGTGAACATGATATACATGGCGTGAAGTTAACTAATCCAGGATTTATAATCGAATAACAAGATAAATAAAATGATACTTATTTTATCAACTTGTTTGTTTTTGTATGTGAATGAATTGAAGTACTTTATAATGGATCAATATTATATGAAAGCGTGATGGGAGTTTGAGGATAGATGTTAGACAAGAGATTAATCAATTTTCCACAGCTTTCTTCACTTTCATTTGAGGAAACGTTATTCATTACGAAAACGTCATTGATGATCTTCGCATTTGGAATTTGTGTTTTCTTCGTTGGCTAAAAAAAACAGATTAGAAAGACTTAGGAAATTTTATGTTTCAAAAAATTCAAGGTTGAGATTCAAATTTGAAAGAAGTTTCCGCAGCATAAAATAGTGTAATTACCGTTGTTTTATCGATTGACTTTGCAGTTGTTTTGTTGTTCTTTATTTTTTATTCTTATCCTTTTCGTTCAGTTTGAGTAATACATCCATGGTTGTTAAGCTCTCACCGTACGATTGTTCTACAGCTCGTTTTCGCTTGTTGATAATTTGTTGAGATGATATCATATGATTATTAATAGCCGTAGTTACAGCATTGAAACCATTTAAAGTTAAGATTGCTGAATTTGGAAAAGAAGTATATTTGATGGAATTTATTGCAGCTTTAGTGACATCGGAAGCAGAAGTATCATTTATTATCACCGAAGCTAAGTTAAAACCTATGTCACCAAATTCACACAAAAAAAGACAAGAGAAAAATGAGAGAGAAAGAGAGCTTTCTCCGAAATACTGACTTGTTGCCGTACAATTCAGCAATGTTTGATAGTCAGATTGAATATTGAGAATGTTTTAAGTATAAGTGTATTATGAAACTTTGATAAGGTAGTTTTCTTTCTATATTATATCAGTTGGACTTTCGAGGATTGTCGTAATGGGATTCAGAGTTGCAAGAGTATTGTTGAAAACGTAATTTTTCTATAATGTCATTTACGATTAGTCGATAAATTTATACAAGATGAACAGCGATGAATAATACGAGATGATGAAATGTTTTGATCCCAATGAAAAAATGTCTTTCGAATCAGATCGAGCAATAGAATTAGATTCTTGACCGGCACGTAAAGAGATGGATGATGAAAGTGACAGCAATTTTTCTTTGGACATGCTCGAGGATCGAATGGATAGACTCTTGTTGTAGCAAAATTTGCTTGAGAATGAAGTTCTAACATATGTTTCCCCATAATTCTTTGATCTATGCTATAAAACAGTTCTTTTTTAATGAATAAATCATTTGTCTTACCAAGAATGCAAATTTAACTTTGTCAAATGAAGCTGAATTCGTTTTTAAGTTGTGTTGGTGTAAAAGACATTCTAGTTGCACGTCTTTATCCATTGCCATTTTAATGATACATGTTGAGATGTGGTAATAATGTCCGTTATAAAATATGCAGAATTGGTCTTTTGATACATTTGACAGCAGTTAAAAACTGACGGCACAACCAATCCTAAATAATAGGCTCGTCTATCCAACCTACTGATGAGACATTGTATCTTGTGCCAGGAAAACGATTCCTCGAACACCAAACTACGTACAAACGAACTGTTTGATAAATAATGTAGAGAGCTAAATGCCTAGATGGACAGATACGATATTTGAAAGAAAAAAATACAGATCTTGTTCTCCATTTGCTGAAGTAGACATCAGATTTAGCCAAGGGCGAAACTACAGTATCTCAGCACCCGAAATCATTGAAAGGTGCTGAAACGATATCGATGTGTTGAAAAGAGGGGCTGCAGAATGCCTACCAAGCAGAATTCAAAATTTAAAGGGTGTGGGTGTGGTTGAGAATTCAAGAAAGAATAACATCCCACACCCACACCCATCTCGTAAGTGGCCAGCCATAGATACAAGTGAAAGCAGTTAGGAGTTAGAGCACATTGCACTTAAATTTTTATTCCCCGCTTCAGGTCAAGTAGTTACGGAACAACTTGAGGAGATCCATTGAGAGTAGACCTATCGATATGATATTTAGTTTTTAAAGAAAATGACTTGATGTGAGTTTTTTTTAAATAGAGATTTTGAAAGTCTATCGATTGTTAATATCTTTGATTTAGATGACCAACAAAGTGTATTTGACTAAAATTCTTCTACATCTTCACTGTCAAAATATTTTGATATTTAGTTGTTGTACTAATTAGATACTCGAACTTATTTATACGTCATCACCGTCTGTCTATACCGGTATATAATGTAACTATAGCTCTTCAACCTTATCAACAATTACATGCTTTGAATATTCTTATTTTAAATGAACTTAATCATAGTCTATGTTCGAAACAAGAACAAAGACGAATCAATCCTATAAGATATTCTCAAAGCTGCCATCAAACAAATGATTTATCGCCATTTGATTATTTTCGTCGAATAACACCAATAATTACAACACGTATACACGATTTACTTTGCGTTGATTTGTTTTCGCGGAACATTATGATTTTTCTCACTGAGGATTTACTTTCCGTTAATTGCATAAAGATAATTTTCCAATTAGCGACTTTTTCGTACGATGATTTACTTTCCATAGATTAGCTCAACGAGCAGATGAGTATTCGTGTGAATATTTATCTGCTCGTTTCTTTTCGTTGAACTAATCAATGGAAAGTAAATCATCGTACGAAAAAATCGTTAATCGGAAAATTATCTTTAAGTAATTAACGCAAGGTAAATCGTCGGTGACAAAAATCATAATTTTCTGTGGAAAAAATATAATTAAAATTGAAAATAATCAACGAAAGTAAATCCGCGGAAAGTAAATCGTGTAAACCATTACAACAATCAATGAAAATCCACAAGAAGGAATACCGACTCGAACATCTAAATATTCAAATATAACATTAATGCGTAGACCACGATTAGCACGATCCAGAGATAATACTTCTATTCTCTATTAATATATAATCAATTGACAAAATAAAAATATTTTCTAATTTTATTTAACAGATATTGACACAAATAAGTTCAACTTTTTCTTTTTTGTAAACATGTGAAGTAAATATGTTTATTGATTGGTTTATTTCTTTTTGTTGTCGTATTCATACAAATATTTATTTTGTTGTATTACTTAAATATCAAAAACCAGGATTAAAAGTATGTAAACATCAAAATATTTTAGTAACAAATGTTAAATCCTTCTTGACTTCGTTAGAGAGAATAAAATGTTATCAGAAAGTATATCTGTATGTGAGTTGTTCTAGCTAATTCGTATTTGTATTTATGCTTATATAAGTCTTTGTTTTTTGTTCTATTCTACTGTGATCGATAGAAACAGTTTCTGGAGCTTCGTGTAAATCAAGAAACAAATGCGCTTTATTTCACAAAAAAATACCAAAAAAATGAACATGACGAAAAACAAGAAAATCATCAGCAGCAAGGAAATTGTCTTTCAAAAATCATTCTATATATTTCATGAAAAAACATAATTATTTTCTAATAAATTTCGCACTAGCAAAAAAGATATTAATTGTTTAACATGAGACAACAATTGTACGTAATTTAGGTTATTCATTTGTCATCATATAGTATGATAATGAGCAACAAAATGATTACGATATAAACTTTCCAAGCATAACTTTTGATTCATATCAAATACATGAGGTATACCAATGGACGATAGATATTCATTGAATGATTTATTACCATGTGCATCATAACGTAAAAATGTTTTTACAGTATCATGTTCAGCTTCATTACGATCCATTTTATCTAATAAAAATTCAAGTAAAGTATCATAATCAATTCGTAATGAATCAGTTTGATTTTTGATAATTAATTCAAAATCATTAAATATATTTATATCAAAATTGGTTTGCCGATTATCTCTGTTAAAATCAGCTACTTCCCATGATATAATTTGACCTTGTGAACGTAATAAACATGCATTAATTATTGATTTTGAATAATAATAAGCAGGTACATGTTGATTAATCATGACAGTTCTAATTTCTTTGATAAATGGTGTTAATAATTCTGCTATTGTACGACGTCTTTTTGCTTCAACTATATTATTTTCCGGGCATTTAATACTTTCCTTTGTTTCAGTTCTATCATTTTCTAGACATTCAATACGACTTTCTAAACGTTCAATATCATTTTTCAATTTTTCACTATTTTTTATCAAATCAATAAAAATAGTTTTAATTTCATTAATGAAACGATCTAATTGTACACCTTGTTCATGACTAATTGGATAATGTTGATTGATAGAAAACAAAATTTCATCAAGTAGATAATCAATACATTGATTAATAGATAATAATGGTTCATTTATTACTTGATCAAATTTATCATCTGGTATATATTCAATTGCTTTAATAAGTTCACTATAAGCTGGATATTCTTTTGATAAATATAACGGTATAATAGAAATAATTCTTTGTTTGATTTCACGTGATATTGTGATGAAATTAAAAAATCTAAAATATAGAAATGTGGTTAAAATGACACCAACAATATATAAGAGGATAACAAGAAAATAAGATAAATATAAAGCAAAGCATACAAGAAGTATTTCCTTTTTACCCTTGAAAAAATATATCTTGTTTAAATCTCTTTAAAAAAATATTAGTGGCGTAGACAGGAAAGTTTTACAGAGGGACAAGTGGGTGAAAGAAAAACTTTTTAGGGATGAGGGAGCTCAAATCTCGGTTTTGGCTAGATGAGAGACTTTAATAGCAGATGCGGAACCGTTTTCAGAGGGAACATCACATCTCATGCACCCATGGTAGCTGCGCCACTACATTTTCCAACAGCCTATGAATACTAATACAGCTAGAATTTACAGTAAAAAAGTGGGTATAAATAACTACAGATCATTGCCGACTTCTACTGTATTGCATCTGCCTTTTTTGTCGTTCTGAAGCACATACTAGGTGTAAATTTTAACCAATCAATATTTTTTCCTTTTCCCTTTTATTGCAGTTTGTACAGGGTGTGAAATAACCTTTGCGCCCCCTCTATAACATAAAGCATCCCAATGATATCAAAAATGTACTCTATACCAAATTAAAGCGCGTCAAAAACTGGACTTATTGGTATTAAATAGTAAAGGTTATGAAGGTTTTTTCATGTCGAACTTACGAAATTTTCAGAAATTTTATGCTTGTTTGACGGGTGTAGATGTGGGTGTGGGGTGTCAGTGTGGCTGCGAGTATCAGATGGAATAAACGCATCCACATGCCCACATCTGCACTCACACCCACACCCACACCGACACTTATTAATTGCAAAAGTAAATAATACAAAAGAAAACTGTTTTTATAGCAGTCTAGACAAGGATATATCAAAGCGTCAAGAAATTAGTCACGATGTGTTATTTGTATGGTGAACGTCCAAACGTTTTTTCGACCGGTTCTTCTAAAAGCTGTTATTTGAGCGTAACTATTCTACTTTAATGTGTAAACATACTTAGAACTTGGTATCATGTGTGCAAAATTTCAGACTTTTAATTGCTGTGCGTCGTTGTATTTTTGCATTTGTTTGAGACTAGTAGTAGAGCATTTTCCATGAGTTTCAATACTAATCGGAAATGTTTTAAAATATAACTAGACAGAACAAGGAACTCGGTCTAACTTGAAATAAAAGGCATGCCTGTTTAGTATGAACATGAAGAAACTTAACATCTCATATATGTCATACCAAAAACTTGAATTCAATTAAGATCTCAAGTTTTAAGTCTCAAATTTCTACTTTCAAACCGAAATCACTCTGGAGAATCATGATTCACAAAATCTTACACACAAGCACAAGCGCATCAGGTGAGGCTGCAGATGAAGGATCTTAAAATTTCAATTGAATTCAAGTTTCAAGTTTGAAAGTACTGATGACTTAATGAATAATCACAAACAGAACGCGATAAAACTACATAGTTCAGAGGATTTTTTCTTTTAAGTAGTTTAATAAATAAACTAATCAAATAGGCAATTGTAATAGTTTTTAGAAAGAACTTTCTGAAAGATATCTTGACTGATATGTTTACAGTTTTTCTTTCGTATAATTATCTTCTATAATTCTCTTTCTTGAAAATATATTTATTGCATCTGAAGTTGATTGTACATGGCGTAAGTATTTATAATCAATTGAAATATAATTTGAGATGCCAACTTCTCTTATTAATGGATTCATTTCAATCCAAGTATTTCATTCATCTTAATTATTTTAGAATGTTAACTTCTCAAGATTATTTCTTTTTACTTCACAGACTGAATTTAATTTAATCGATTTTTAATATCTTGAAACTTTCCATATTGATCGTCTTTGGAATATTCATCAATGGCTTCTGCGTCTGATTTATTAGATTAAGTAATCATTAGTCGACAATCTTAACATTGTTCTTGCCAGATTCTTGTGTTCTTGTATACTTGTCCGATTCTTTTTTCTTGAGTTTCTTGTTTTTCGTCTTCATCTAACCGCTCCGGCGTAACGTGCGCATTGCATTTCTAACTTTGAGAAAAGTTTAAAAAAATTACTTTTAGTTTATTAGACGAGAAGCTCAGTCTTGCATGCTCTTTTAAAGAAATGACTTACTTGCATGCATATACAACAGTTGCTACACCATCATTTTTCTCTTTTTTTTTATTTCCAAGAGGAAATTATATAAAGAGAATGCGCTAACTGATAATATAATAAAAGCAGTGTAAATGTTTCGCTTTACTTTTTCTCGCGAATAAATAGAAGCTTCTCTTAACTATGTGTCTTTTCATGTCGAAAATAAAATAATCCTATTCAAAATAATGTATCTGCGAAATCAAAGTCGAACATGATAGAATTGTCACATACTCGAGAAAATTTTCAGTGATAACTATGTAGTTGGCATATCTTTTTTTCGGAGTTTGTTTTATTTTTGACACCAGTGAACACAATACTCCGTACTTCGACTTGGTAATCTAAGTATGTCATTTTGAATCAAATATACGTAATATCAATATTTTTTTTCTTATGTCAAAGCAATATCTGTCATGGTGAAGAAATATAATTGTTCGACATCAGACGAAGTTTAATTTCGGTCGAGGTTGATCCACATCTGGGTGTGGGCGGGTGTGGGTGTGAGTGTGGGTGTGGGTGTGGGTATGGGTGTGGGTGGGTGTGTGGGTGTGGGTGTGGGTGTGGGTGTGGGTATGGGTGTAGATCTTATTTTGATGCGAAGCATGAGCACCT
>CAJNSZ010001271.1:0-30980 GCA_905329745.1 Rotaria sp. Silwood2 | reverse complement strand
CGTAAAACTGATCATGTGGAAAGACAAAAAAGATGTCTTGATGGTATCCACAAGACCGTCGCATTCAGCAACTGTGGTAGATACTGGGAATACCAATAGTAAAAATGAACGCATCATGAAGCCACAAGTTGTACTCGATTACAATGAAGGAAGATTAGGTAGTGATTTATCTGATCAGTTATCATCCTATTACACGTGTCTCAGGCGGTCGATAAAGTGGTACCGAAAGGTAGCATTTGAATTAGTTTTTGGGACGGCACTAGTAAATAGCTATTTGATATACAAGGAAAACTACACGGCAAGCAAAGTGACCATTCTGCAGTTTCGTGAAAGTCTTGTACGATCTTTACTTCTTGGTATGCCATTCGAGAAGCTGAAACCTGGTCCGAGACAACAATCAACCAGCCATTTGAAGCGCAAACTAGCTGATCACAAGCTCGAAGAAAAGAAAGGATCTGACCGCGATGTCCGAAGACGCTGTGTTGGTTGTTACGAGAAAAACAGGGAACAACAATCAAGAGAAGCGTGTCATTCAACAACAAAGAGAATAAAAACTTTCTGTTCTGATTGTAATAAATTTTTTTTGTCTTGATTGTTTTAACGAGAAGCATTATGCTACGTAACAAATGATTTTGAAAATAGCAAAGGCGAAGCAGATCGCACATTATGCGTAACCTTCCGCCTAAGAATAAAAGAAAAGAAAGCGTTTTTCTATTAAGTTTCTTGTTAAAATATAGTGGGGTCCACCGGTGGACCCCATCGGGTCCAATGGGTTAATATTGTAAATATTGTTTCAATAAAAAATGTATTATGAGAAAGATAAATATATCTCGTTCATGATAATTAACAAATTATTGCAGGCAGACATTAGTGATTGCATTGAAAAGGATTTTATATCACATACTAAGAAACCTTGATAAATATATTGGCTTAATTGTAACGAGGATACTATGTTGTAATTGTAAACAAAATCGAAGCCAATTAGCAGTAAAGTGATTGTTATCGTGAACGCAGAGAGTTACAAGTTGATTTTACTTTTATTACATTTCCAAATTGTCAACACCTTTAATTATTCAGTATGAATTGTATTAATTATAAGAGCAATTCCTTGATAGTACAAATATACAATAAGAAGTAAGAGTGAAAGCAGAGCTGGGCAAGTCAAGTCAAAAATTCCTCAAGTCAAGTCAAGTCTGACTTGACTTACCCAGCTCTGAATGAAAGTATTACGGTGTTCCATCAGACTTTCATCATTTGATTTAAAGGTCTTGATCATTAGTTTTAGTAAATAATTAAAACGTGAATGGTAACAAATATGGAAATGGATAAAATTATTGTATAATAAACGATCTAATATATCTCGAATTCTTCTATTTTTTATTCATTTTATTATATCTTATAAAACTCTAATCTATATCATTCTTGAACTATTTCTTTTTCATTATCTAAGATATGTTTCTTTTTATCCTTCTAATTAATCGATCTCATCGGAAAATAAACACAATTTTAAAATGATTACAAATATTCAAAAACTTATTTTTAATAAAATAACACCATTCCAATCTATCGAAGAAATTTTTAATTAAATCAATTAAAAGATGAATTAATAGATGAAATTTCTTTTCATTTAAATCAGTTAATAATTAATAAAAAAAATACCTTTAGTGATATGAATAATAACGGCAAAAGAAAGACTCGTATAGGTTTAGAAGGTGACGACAGATAAATTATTTTATTGAGAGTATCAAAATGAAGAAAATGTGAATATATTTCTTGTTATTCGTCTATGATTATATGGTTCATTTTTTATATTCATTTTTAGTTGAAGTTCTAGAATATGTTGTATTATTTCTCATGAATGTCTTTCCTTTGCAAGAATTTATTTTTCACTAAAATCGAAGGAAGAAACACTAGAGATGAAAATCTATGTACTCCAGGCGTACTACAATCGTGTTCTAACTGTGCTCTAGTGGTACTTGTACTTTTTCTTTAAAATACATAAAGTGTCTTTTTTTTCTCTAGTTTAGACTCTACTAGAATTTTAACTGTATGCCAGCAGTATTCCAACAATACTCCACTTGCACTCCAACCGTATTCGAGCTGTATTTCAGCTGTACACCATTGTATTCAAGGGAAAACAAGTGATACTCCGAGTAGTTCAAAAGAAAAGTTGAAACGGGAGTGGAGCACCAGTAGAGTACGAATGCATTAGGTTTTTGTTTTTGAAGCTTCCCTATTTCTCCTTTGAAGAAACTAAACGAAATTTTGAGAAAAATTCACATGATTTTAAGAGATTAGTTTTTAATGATAGAGCTTGACATTTTGTCAAAGAATTAAAAGCATTTTGATCAATTATTAAAAGACTTGCACTACCACGATATGTAGTCTTTTTACTTTGAAATCATTTAAATTAATTGAATCATTTTCATTAATCGAATGAACTTTATTATTACTAAATGGATGTGGGTGTGGGTGTGAGTGTAGCTCTTTTCTTGAATTCAACCCACATCCATATCCACATCCACACCCTCTCACACCCAGGTAAATAATGAATAACTTTCCAGCTAAAATCTTCTTCCCTAATTCAGTTGTATATCAACTAGGATAAGTTTACACTGAATGATAAATTTAAACTATTAGTCACTTGATTATTATCGACAAATACAATAAATATTTGTTCTTCAACTAGTCCGCTTATTATCCATCACTTACAACAGTAAATATGCTTGCATCATCATTGCGATCTTTCATTTGTTCAAGTTCTTTTGTATCAAATTAAAAAGTTTCCAGTAAGCGTTGGACATGTCTCATAAGCAAATAACGATTTTGTTGAAAAATAAATTTAGCAAAGGAAAGATATTCATGAGAAATAATTCAATATGCTTTGCAAATTCAACAGAAAATGATTATAAAAAAATGAACCATATGATCATAGACGAATGACAAGAGATATGTTCACATTTTCTTCGTCTTGATATTCTCATTAAAATAATTTATCTTTCGTCACCTTCTAAACCTATACGAGTCTTTCTTTTGCCGTAATTATTTATATCACTAAAGGTTTTTTTTATTAATTACTAACTGATATAAATGAAAAGAAAGGACGAAGGATGTTTTGGAGTGATTTCGGCCCAATTGGTAAGCAAAGGTCCTTTGACCTGAAAGTTTCAGCTTGATTGATTGAACTTTTAGCACAGTTTGATACCCAGATAAATACTCTCTCTTGACACTTCTTATAGTGAAAGAATTATTCATTTTCGAAAAAGTATGCACATAGTTTGATACCTAGTTTATATATCATTCGATAGAGAATTCAATCCTGAACAGAACTGTACATATGCCTTTGGATAAAAATCCAAAATTGATTGAAAAAAGCTTAAATTATCATTAGCCTAGTGTAATGTATAGGCTATCCTAAAATATTGTGTATCTTCGTTTTCTACCATTTGACTCAAGAGGAAACCCCATCATGTGATTAAAAGCTTCAAGCGTCATATCTTGAAAAAAAACTTAATGAATTGTTAGAAAGAATTGAACTCAGTATGAATAATAATGACAACTATCCTGAACATTTGACACAATAAAATTAAAAATATCTCCTCATCTTTATATTTCTATTTAATGTTGCCAGAACTTTTGATTAACCCTAAGTAAACGTTTGATCAGAACCTTACTGTCTGATTGTTTGATCTGTGTATTTCTTTTTTTTTATTATCTAGTACGTTTATTTTAAAAATAATACATAATATAAGGTACAATATGAAAATCTCCACAACTTACATTTAAATCTTACTTTGTATAGGGTCCACTAAATGCAAAAGAGAAGCAGAAAAAAAGATTATTTTCAATCATACATCATTCGATAGAGCTCATGAAGTTGATCAATAATATCACCATTTCATCTATTTTGGGATCAAGTTTTGAGCGAAAAATCTTCCAAATATGAACAGAATAAGAAAAAGTCAAATTTTGACCGTTAACAAAAAGAATTGCAGTTTTCACTATTTTACATTCTGAAACTATTTTCTTCAGATTCAGCATCTGAAAATGAATTTATTCATGTATGTTTGAGTAGATTTCCTGATTCTTGTCTCTCCTAGTAAAATGCAATAGGTTCATGTATATACATGTTAACGCCTTTTCCTTCCAAATGTATAAACTCTTTTAGACTAAGAGCTTTTCTTGATATTCACATATCAATCGAACCATCATATGACAGAAAACAAGGATACATATCGCTTTCTCAAAATATTTTTGTTTCGATGAGAAGTCACTTTCACTGGACCAAACAATGATAACAACAAAACAATATTTTCTTTTGTTGCTTTTGAATTCGATCCGAGGTTTGGTTTTCACCTTCACATATGTGTAAAAAAGAACCTAGGGCTCAATGGTTATGCTTAGGGACCTATACAATATCCTGAGCAGACGAAATTCAGAAAAAGAGTTGTACAAGTTCTTCAACAAATGTGCATATCTTGGCCATGCAACTCTATTTTCAGTTCTTTGGGCTTGCATGTTTATCTTCTTCGGCACGTAGAACCAAATGTGAATGTAAATAAGTAACAGATCAGCATCCATATGCACACCGACATTCTTACTACATTCTATCATTACTTTCTCGAATAGTCAGTTCATTCGTCTCCATGAAAGCCAAAAAAACGAACATTCAACAATAAAAATGTGTACAAAACTTCGATTAATAATGCAAAATCATCCATGAAGCTATAGAATATCCATTGACAATTAGGTATGTGACAGTTGGAGTTTAGTTCTCAAAAATTTAACTGTTAGATCCATTCCTAATTATCAAAAGAAATGTATGTTCTAGCAATTCATTGCCAGAACACAGCTATGCAGCCTCTTATGGTTGTTGATAATCGAAAATGACCATAAGTACCTATTACGACTATGTTGATTCGTTCTAGAACACGGTGACTTCAAAGTTTTGAGAGCATTTTGAAGATTAAAAACAAGACCCTTGTCAGCTACTTTAACCACCAAGATAAAAATCGAAAATAATCATAAAATTTATGATTATTGATGCTTATATGCCATTGTTTTTCTATCAGTTTTATGAGGCTTGTATTTCACAATGTCGTAAATCTGAATACTTCACTATTTAGGATAAATTTATGATTATTCGCGACAAGACTATATAAATCCACAGTATGGTTTGCATGAAATAGGTAATGTTAAAGGATCAACAATTATTTTATACGATGAATATTGAGGTTAGTTGTATATATGGTGAAACGGTTTCAAATGCTGTATGTATATATCTGGAATTCGACTACTTGGATCAATTGAAAACCAAAACTTCCGTACAAAGTCGGTATCCATAAAATAATTTCTGATGTCAATTCTTTTGAGAAGAATACTGAAGTAGTTTTACAAAAGTTGATGTTGAATGTGGACTGCTAAGGTTTTTCTTTTCTTTGATTTTCAACATGATAATCCGTGACTATAGTGATATGAAACTCGGCAGCACTACAGTACTGCTCTCAGCAAACATTTTTAGTTCTATTAGGATGGAACATACAGAGTATTGAGATAGTTACTAGCAAATGAAAAAAACGAATATTTTCACTAAACCTTCACCAAATGAACAGTTCTCGCTTTGAAATATCAGAAATGTGTTTAATGTAGAAAGTAGTATTTCACAGTTGAATAAAAAAACAATATGACAGTTTTCTCAACCGATTTTTCCTGTTTGTAATGGAAGCTATCAAGGTATACTTGATAGCAAGATTTGTAATATGTTGTATTAAGTCGAGAACAAATAATAAACATATAGAGGATGCATCGCAAATACTACGTGTGCCGTTTATTTGCTGACTGAGAAGATAAATGGACGGTTTTTTCATAACTCGTGAAATGGTATTTTCTATATCCAAGAGAGTTTTGATACTTCAAAGCGATATTTTTCTAACCCTTCTTATGGCTGTGAATTTTGAATATTTCTCTATTAGTGTTACAAGATTTAGTCGATTTGGTGAAAACTGAACGCGGATATTCCTTCTTTTTTTTTTCATCACTAATAACTTGTGGACATCCTATAGATAGATAAATTCACGAAGAAAGAACCATTCCCTAGATAGAAAGACAAACAATATAGCTGAGACCCTTTAAAAATTTAATTTAGGTCATCCAGATAAAATCTTCGAATTTGAATAATAAATTTATATTGGCTTATTTACTTTGACAGATGATCAATGATGCTGAAATGAAATACTCTGTTATCTTTAATAATTTGAGCCGTATACACATTTTGAAAAGTCTTCTTCAACAAAGTTTGAATCCTGCTAAAGGTGATAAATAAAATACTTGCGATCTCTTTCGATACATTTTTCATAATTTGCTAGACGATGATGATTTGGATTAAAAGACGATAATATTCTATTTCGCTTTCTATTTTCCAAATCGACAATATCATTGTCTTCGTGCTAAAATAATAGCTAGAATCCAAGCACGATATTATTGTTAGCCATAATTGAATAAGGTAATGATTATTTCACAAATATTGACTAGTGTCAACTTCAGCCTTTATCTGTACTATTTTGGGTGTATATGTGACTAATTAGTATAGACAACCGTTGTGTCACTCTCATTCATATTGTGTAAGATAAATGAGATTTCGTTGATTATTGTTTTGATGAGTAAGATTGCTTTTTTTCTGACATGGAATCTGTCAAATAGCAAACAGTTTTCTCTGAATAATGGTTCAAAAAAAAAGTCTATCCTTTCGAATAGTTGTAAGTAGTAAAAAAAGGAGTCACCAAAAAAAGATGATAATATTAGAAAACTATTTGTGACTGAAAGTCTCAAAAAACCTATTTAATACATAGTAAAATTTTTATAATTCAACAATTATTAGCTATTGAAAATATAATAATACAAAAATAAGAAATGACTTTGATATCTACTTCCTGATCAGTGTTATGAATACTCAGTCGGACAGGGACTGATGCATATCTAGTTTGAAAAAGGAATTATCCATGTAATAGATAAACCGAACACTGTTAAACGAAAGAATAAATCATGAAAGATGCTATGTAAAATCTTATGGATGATTTTAAACTTAGATTTCGAGCCAAAACTAAATACTTTTTCTAAATTTTATCTCAGAAATTCTCTAAACAAATATTCATGTGATATACTTGATTAGTTACAAACTTCTTGCTATGATCACTAATGTATTAAATGCACCATTTTGTATTATTTTTCCGCAAACATAAGGACAATGATATCTGATTGATTTTTTTTTTCGTTTGTTTTTCACATATTTGAACAACACCTAGTTATACGATATATGTTTTCATGTCTTTCGTGCATTACATTATTGTTCATAACCCGTAATATGTTAAAAAACGAAAACAACATGGCAATATTACTATCGTACACTGTGACATACGGATGATTTATGGTTCACATTTCACCATCAAGTCATACACAATAGCTCGAACCCTTCTTGAGGCATCACTTTGTAATGTCACATCATTCCAGAGAAAGAATGGGATACGTTACATTCATAATTGTTTCAATTATAAATAGTATTGACAACACTCATAAATTAATTATCCTGAAATCCATTGTAGATATTAAACTTATCCATTGTTTTATCTTGGGGATCGTCGATTTATATTCAAAGCACAAAACAATAACATGAAGTTAATTATATCAGGAACGTTCTTTCTGATGCTGAATATGGCACTAATAGTTGTAGTTGCTAATGCATCTACTGATATCGATGGTGCTGTTAGTACGTATTGTTTGAGAATATGTCATGTAACATAGTATACATTTTTGTATCACATTTTGCAGAGATTCTACAGAAACTTGCTGACTTTACGGTTGATAAAGAAGAGCAACCATCGAAAATTGATTTGGCTGCTGGAGCTATGAATGATTACACGCTTGTTCCGAATACTTACCTGGTAGAATTCGACCAACGTGCGCGTATCAGAAACTTCCAACAGGTGATTACTGAGTCTCTGGAGAGATCTCGTGGAATTCCACGATCGGCTATTACCATGCGACAAACTATTTCTACATCATTGTTCTCTGGAGCTTCGTTTTCGGTGAATGTCGACCATTCGATCAAAGCAATTGAATCTATCCCGAGCGTTATTTCTGTTTATCCAGTTTATTCTGTTCTCGGTCCAAAACCTGTCATCAACTATATGTCATCTGGTGAAAAGAATGACAATCATGCAGATCCCGTCATTGCACACGATTGGACAGGTGTCACACAGATTCACGATCAAATGAAAAACTTTGGAAAAGGTGTTCGGGTAAGCAATTTAGAGATAAATCAAGTTTTATTCTCAATTGCAAGAAGAAAACAAGACAATAAGAAGTAAAAGCATAGAGTTTATTAAAAAATAATGAAAAGTAAAGTTATGCTATAACCACCGAAATACTTGATATCTTGTGCTTCTTGAAGTAGACAAAGCATGTTTATTTTTCAAAAGATTCTATGCTATGCTCTTGCTAGACAGAAAGTTTAGAAAAACAATTTAACAGTATTCAAGATATGTAGTTAAGATGATCTTTGTTTTTGAACTGATAAACATTTGGAAAAGTTTAGATAGATATTTCTAAATGCCAGCCAAAGTCAGAGAAGAATTAAGGCATAATTCTTAAATTGAAACTGATTTTCTAAAAAAGCACGTGACTTATGTTAGTTTTAATTCCAGTTATCAATACAGTAGAGTAAATTGTATTCAATCAGTTTTAAATAAATTATCAGTGAAATTCTAAAAACTCAACATGTCCACTATAAAAATTGCAGCTGCAATGATCATATGTGTTATAATTGATCGAGATTTTTTCTTGATGCAACAAATTTGTTTATGATATTTTTTTTTTGTACTATGTAGGTTGCTGTGATTGATACTGGTATTGACTATATGCATCCTGCCTTGGGAGGCTGCTTTGGACCTCAGTGCAAGGTTGCGTTTGGCTATGGTAAAAAGAGATTTCTGATCTTAATACAATAAAAAGATAGATAATGATTGCAATGTTTCTAGATTTTGTTGGAGATCAATATAGTGCATACAACCCGTTCCCGGTGCCTGACGATGATCCACTCGATGAGTGTACTTCCGGATCTCATGGTATTTATCCATATTAAATTCATCATCTAGAGTTATCCTATAATGGCTTTTATGTTTATTTTAGGTACTCATGTTGCTGGAATCATTGCTGCTAATGCCACAGGAATGTCCCAAACAGGTTTCATTCCAATCGCACCCTTCTTCGGTGTCGCTCCTCAGGCAACTCTTGGTGCATGTTAGTTGATCTGCTTTCGATCATTAGTAATTTATTTCAGTTCTGCTTTTTTCATGTTCTAGATCGTATCTTTGGATGCGCTGGAGATACAACTGGCTCAGGTACATATAAGCATGAACAAAAATATTTTGCTAAAAGTGTTCTTTGTCTTTACAATATTTCTTCTCAACATATTTCTAGATGTCATGACTGCGGCAATCTTTCGCGCTTTCGACGATAAAGCCGATATAAGTAAGTCATTGTTACTGATAGTTTCTCAATAAGAAGTAATTCGATTCAGAGGGAGTACTTTTTATTTGGGAAAACTGTTTTTTTTGTAATTTTCTAATTTTCTAATTCTCGAATTATGTTTCGTAATGGATCATCATATATTAGTCTCATCCGAAAATGAATACAATTATTTTTACTATCTAGGATATAGCCGATAAAAGAACAAGTTTTAGCTCTTTTGCTTGTTTGTTTTCAAATAATATTTACATCTTTTGAAAGATTTTCATGAAGATGTAAAGTTGTTTCGAAAAGTGTAGAAAAACTCGAAATTTCTGCTTATTAAGAGTGAGATTTCCAATCTAAATACATTATCTTTTTCTCTACTCACCGAGCTCATTTTCTTAATCTGTGTAAGAATTCACTAATCGATAATGGATAGACTGGTGTCAATTCGATCCCAACGATTCTTAAGATCAGACTCGAACTATTACAAACCTAATGATGAATATGAATGATATTTTTTAGACGTGAAAAGTAATAATAAGATAGTCTAGTAGTTAACTAACTCAATGGTACCAATCACTAGATTAGTTAGTTGTTGAATGTTTCATCTGCAATTACAATTTGTCTTAATGATGTCACTTAATGCGCTTTTACTATATTTAGTCACGATGTCCGTTGGAGGTGCTGGTGCATACACGGAAACATCAGATGCAATGGCTGCTCGACTTGTATCCGAGAGAGGAGGTAACAACTTTTACTTCGATTCAGAAATGTTTTGATATTTTCAAATTTTCTATTAGTCTATATCACATTTTCGCAAGGAAATGACGGAGGTCAAGGTCTTCAAACAAGTGGAAATCCAGCCATATCGTCTGGTGCAATGGCAATAGCTTCAATAGACAACTCACATACACCACAGTCCTACTTAAGCACACCTGATGGTGAAAAAATTTTCTATTCAGCCGGAGCTAATTCTGGTGGATGGCATTCCACTGTGAATTCGATCATCGTTGTCAACGGTATATTTTCAGTTCACTCACTATAGATAATCGTTTTTGTTTTCAAAATAATGACTAGATCCTCAAGCTACAGCGAATGATGGATGCAACGGTCCGACCAAGTCGGTTGCAGGTGCTGTTGTTTTGTATGCGTATAACATTGGAGATTTGTGTAACTCAGCTGTTCGATGTAACAAAGCAGCAGCAGCCGGTGCAACCGGTTGTCTTCTGTACAATGTTGGAGCCATCTCAGGTTTTATTTTCTTTATTTGATTTTCTTTTCAACTTGAACTTCTCCTTCAGGATCATCTGCTATTCCAAGTGGAAGCATCAGTTTGACAAATGGTCAACACATTATTGCAATAACGACAGAAAATCTCTCAGCAATGTTTACATTTACCAATAAGGTTGCACTTGCTCCCGTTGTAAGTAAACATGGACTTACTATTGAAGCAGTATATCAGAAAAAAAGTCAGATCTAAGATTGGTGTCTCAATCTCATTAATATGAAATAAACAATATCTCGTAGAACACAGTCAACTATATTTGCAACACCAAATCTCATTGTTGACAATATGGAAAGTGAATCGACTCGAACGACTGTGAAAAATAGATCAAAACATTTTTCAGAGTTTTGCTAAAAATGCTAGACATCATTTATAGACCACTCAAAATCAACAGAGTTTTGATCAATCTACTTTTTCTTTCTTGATTTTATTCTACATTGTGAGCTTACCATAAAGTATTTTCTATATTTTTCAGAAGTTTTTCAAAATATTAGTCGTATTTAAGAGATTGAATGAGGTGACTTTTATCAAATCAACTAATGAAAAACAAATTAACTCACTTGCTCTAAACCCAGCTTCAAAATAATAAGTCAAAGTTTGCTACCTTAAAACAGACAAATTTATAAACGAACATAGCCAATATGAGGAAAATAGACATGAATAATTGTCATGTTGCGATCCTTTTGAGAATTGAACTTTAAAGTTTCTTCTCTTCTTCTCATTTATCTTAAGTCGACGGCCGGAACACCTTCTCAGTTCTCATCACTTGGTCTCACAGGTGATCTGTTATTCAAACCCCAAATTAGTGGTATTGGTGGTTATGTTTATTCAACCATTTCATCTTTCGCTGCTACAACTCAAAAATTGTCCACCACATATGCTTCCTACTCGGGTACAAGTATGGCTTGTCCTTATGTTGCTGGGTATGTATAAATTTGCTTTTATCCCATTGACGCCAAGCTTTGTTTCGACTAGATTATTATTTCAGACCTATACTATGATGATTGATCGATCTATTTAGAGAGTTGAATTGCATTTTTATAGGATTGTAAGGTAAAAAATCTCCTGAATTCAAATGAGGACATATTCTTAATTAACCAAAAGTAGATGAAAAGCAGACAAGGTCATTCAATCACAGAGATAGTTACCATATCTAATCAATGAGTATTGTTGGAAATGAGTGTAACTCATACGAGATCGTTTACATGATATAAGATCAACAGTAAAAGGGTTTCTAAGTGATCTTTATTAATTTTCAAAGATTTTAAAAAAAACGACTTTGAATAATTTGAAGAGGTTTTATGGTTCTTAATCAACTTTCCCTTAATTACTCCGAATATGTTGATCTCATTCATTATGGTTGTCCAGTTTAAATTTGCTCGATTCTGCTTAATTACCTGCCGTTTTTAATGATTTTCGATACTAAAAGTGATCACAAGTGTTAAAAATCATGAAATTCATCTAAAATAAATTCAAATCATTTAATATCATGAAAAGAAAACCAATTACTAAAACTATTTGAATTCGCGACAATCAGAATTATGTGTTTTGCTCTTGAAATCCAGAAGGCTCCGCAATTATTCTAAAATTGTGATGAACTCGTCAATATTCAAACACCAAACTAATAGTTCCTGCGAAAAATCTTCGAAATTGCATCTGAAAGAGGTTTTAAATTAGAATTTTTACAAACATCTTTCAATCTTGATCGCTATGACACCACTCTACAGATGATCGATGCTCGAATTTGCGGAGAGTAGAGAAAAATAAATGAGATACAAGTGACTTTTGAAAACAATTGTAACCAAATTAAGATACTATTGCTGTTAATATTCTAGTATTCATTAGCTGACATCAAATGATATCACAGACAAACGCGGTTATCGAGCATTATCACTAGTTCGTTAGAAGTATTTCAAACAACATATAGAGATAAATTAAGCTTGTTTACATTATGACTCATAGAAGAAGGATATGATTGGGAAAAAATGTACATTTTTCTAGGCCAATCGATTGCGAATCTATTCTCATTTAATACTAACTCAAAAGTCTTATATGAATCACAAAGTCTATGGTATTTTGTTGAGAAAATTCACTAGATTTCATCGAATATAAAAGATAATAAACTCAGGAAAAGAATGATGTTCTGTTTCGAGTTTTGCCTAGAAAAAATGTTATAAAGAAACGTTCCTTGCTCTATCACATTCAATAGAGACACCTAATAATTCTAAAATCCACTCAATTCTGTTCTTTGAAGAACTCTGGCATTGTTTCTTGCAAACATTGGCAATCCTGCTCCCGAAACAGTTGGCAGTAGTTTAGAAAGTACAAAACGTCGACCTTCATTCTCAGAAGTCGTCAATTTATTTCAATCGAATGCCAATCCAGTCAAAATATACAACACAGCAATGCTCGCTCCAACTATTCAACAAGGTGCCGGGTTAGTCAACGCTTTTCAAGCTTTAACAGCTACCACGATCATTTCACCAAGTGAACTAGCATTGAATGATACGGTTAGAAGAAAGAATTTCTACAACATTAAAATATCCAATATCGGTAATAAACCTGCCCTGTATAAGATAAGTCATCATGGAGCTGCATTGACTACTGGAGCACAAGAAGGAAACGATCAACTTTTATCCCAACCAGTATACTCTGCTGATTACGCTGTGAGTATCATTTGATAACTTCATGCTAGATCAATAGACCTTATTGTTAACTAAGACTATTAAAATCTCATCTGTCAGAAATAGTAGGGCTGCATGCAAGCATGAAATTCGGAAAAATCCGATAAAACAGACAATTGTTTGATTGAACTTTAAATACTTTACTACAATAATAGAAGAATCGACGTTAAATTATTTTATATTCGAATTATACAGAAAAATGTTTCTAAAATCATTCTTACTCTACTACATTATATTATGCGATTGATACAATGAAGTAGATAGATGAGTACTTACATATTAAGGGCACTATTGTCAACGAATTGAAACCCAACTTTCTGAAATACTAAATAAGCAACACAAATTTTTAAAGAAAAGTGGCAAAATCTACTACAAATTAAAGTAGAAGTTACGGAGAATACTATTTCAATGAAAAAATGACACCACAAAATTCACAAAGAGGAGTTTTTGTATTTTTTTAGCATCCTGACATGTCAAGAAAGATTTATTATATTTATTTTCACTTGACTAATACCTTTTCTTCTCAGACAAACATAAGGAATGACTTTCAAATATTGAGCTTCTAGTGAGACTGCGCAAATCTTTTGCTATTCTTTTGTTTTTTTTGATAACATTTGCTCAAGATGTCGATAATAAAGATTTTACAAGAGAGCAAACGGCGTTTTTCACTGGAGAAATTATGCTTTATCTTGTATTATTAAAAGGATGTTTATATTTGGCCAACGAATTTCAAACTTGAACCTGGACAATCACGTATGATCACTGTTCGATTTCAAGCGCCTCGTAAAGCTGAAGCAGCTCTTCTTCCCATTTTCTCTGGTTTCATTTATGTCTCAAATAATGTAGATGAAAAAGTTGCTCATATTCCATGTAAGCAAATATTTATCTCAGCCTTCTCAAATTAATCTTTTTATGAAATGATCCATATGTCTTTAGATGCTGGTGTTGTGGGCAATTACAAGGATGCTTCCATTTTGGTTCGCAATACTCCATCAGGTATCGTTACAGGCCTATTAAGTGCAACTGGTGACTTTGTTTCGAACGGACAAACCATGAATGTGACTGCCTCCGGTGCATTTCCAATCTTACTAGTCACAGCATGGACATCACGTATTGTTTTCATGGATGTTATTTCGGGAAAAGGCAATGTTCTACATGGCTTTAATCCAAGGTAAAAGATAATTTCATCCAAGATCATTGAATAGTATGATGAGCAGTTAAAGTCAAGGATTCTAGCTTCTTTCTCACTTCATATTTTATAATTTTTGAAAATTATAATTTAGTAATTTTTAATGATCTTAAATGATTATGACAAATATTGTGAAAATTTTCGTACAAAATATTTTTTATTCTATGATAGATGTTCGAATTCATTCTTCGATTTCTACCCTATGATAGAAGAGCCTATTTCTCAATGTCTTTTATACATAATTTATTTGGATTATTCTTCTAATAGAAACTAGTTATTGCCTCCTTTCTTGTAGAAAAATATGTGATTGTAAGAAACTCTTACAATTTACAAACAAAAATCTTTTACTTGAAGACAACAGAAATTTTCAAACGAGAAAATCTAGAAATTCTCTATTTTTGCATTTGAAAATTAAAACTATGTAAGTTTTAGGGTTCATTATTAGTAAAAGCATAATTGTCTGTAATGGTATAGGTCAAGTTTCATTCAAACATACATTTCCATTCCGAAATACTCTTACTTCATATTACCTTAATATAATCAAGTAACGACACGTATGTCATTGTCTAAGAAACAAATTTTCAAGCTCTTTTGTCTTAAGCAGGTTTTTGTTGAAGGATCGTCTTATCCAAATTGTCAAACTGTAAGTAGATATTTCATAATACCAAAACTATGAGTGTACAATATTGGTGTAGAAAAAAGTCTTTTTTTTTTTAAAGTTTCATCATGTTTTGGTTATTTACTTTTCCACAATTTCATATGCGACAAGTCTTTTTCAATTTATACTTTCGATATTTTGTTGTTCGACATTGCTATCTATCGAAGTCTTCACTGTCCACACAGGACAAGTTTACCTCAAGTGTTAATCGTAAGATTTAGATTTTCCTTTATGAAAGTCAAAAATTTGACTTGCATGTCAATATATAGAAACAAATTCATTTTAAGTCATAGAGTTGAAAAAGAACGTTTAACAGCCATCTGATAATAAGTCGAACTACTAGGGAAAATCTTTTCAAACGTTGCTCTTTGGGAATTCCTGTATGATGAAGGCTCTCAGAGATTTCATAAAGAACATCAAATAGCATATCACTTTATGCAGAATTTATCTGGCTACAAGAGAATCTGCTGTTTATTTGTAACGAATTCGCTGAGACTCACATTAGTTCTTTCCTACGTTGATGAGTTCGGATGCTTGACAACGACATTGATTCGTAGGAAACGATCAAAATCTATCTTCGTTAGTTAGAAAATCAGTGATGAATTTTAAAAAAATAGTCTTTATTTTAACCGATTGAATATACGATCTGTATATATATATGAGCTAAGGTTCACACTCAATTTATGAACTTTAATGATTTTCTATATTGATTAGATCATAAAAGTGTTCTCACTGTTTTCATATTACCAATATCATATCGTTATCATATGTCACTCGAAGTCATTTTCTATCTTTGAAGTGACCAGTAGCAAAAGTATGACAAAGTCTGTGCCGATCTTAATTATATCTCTCGATATGACAGAGGCGTACTAATATCCATCATCAATGTAACATTTGTAAGATTGAACTTTGTGTATCAGATTGTATTAAAAACATCATGCTCAACAATATTTCTGAAAGTTTATGTAGACCAATAAAATCTATTTCAAAATTTGTAATAGAGTTAATTTATGATTATTGTTACCGCCAAAAAGTTCTTGAACATAATGTTTGACAAACGATATATTTTTCTGCCAAAAATAGAACATTTAAACACAAACACTATTACTATGGTTAGAATTTCACTTAAATCTCCTATCATAACAAATCTAGGAGAACAAATGTATGGAAACGAAAATTGTAGAAGATAGTTCGAAGCATTCGAATAAGAACTATTACTTCTAACCGTTAAAAGACAATAATGAAAAATATCGAAAATGCGACATTTGTAATTTTTGAATCTTCGTATTTTCGATTCAAGAATTCTGATTTATCTCATAAATAGAACTTGGCACGCTCTACAATAAAGGAAAGGTAATAGAATTTAGGTCATGCATAAAATTAAATCTCTTCAGATGTCGCTTACTAGAAATTTCATTGCCGACAAACAATTCACAGAAGAGTTATTGCCAATTCGTTTCGAATAATCTTGATTTTTACTTTGGGCAAGTTGTTGCACGTTAAGAAATACTATAATCTGATTGTGAGTTCACTGTAGATTAGTTAAGAGTTCACAAGCCAAAAATTCCACAAAAAATCAGTACTCACACTAAGAGAAACAAAACAACAGTATGATTTGACCAGAATATTTTTATTAAATTTCTTAGGTATTTTCAGTAATAAAGAGTAAGCAAACAAGTTCATCAGAAACTGATGTACTAGCTCTTCATATCTTTGTTCTTTGTAGCTTTTGTTTGACTAAAATCTTCTGTCACTTCTTTTCATGTTAATTAACAATTCGAAGCTGAAAAACGTTGATAAGCGACAATATGATATCTATTCATGATATTTATTGGTTTCCTCAAATTGATGACTTCGTTATTAATAAGTATAGATCCAATCTTGAGCAAGAATTCTTCTGTTAGTACTTCGTTTCTTAATATGAAGGGAGCTGACTAATATCATACTTAATCTAGCACTTTTCTCATGGAATTTCCCAAAATTAAATGATTATGACTGAGTAATATTGTCTCATGAATGTTATTCTCTTTACTTCACAGCTACGGTTTGGTGTACGATGGTCGTGGAACAGGTCCACTATACTTCAATAATATACCGAGAAATATTGCTTCAACAGGTCAATCGTACAGACAATACTATGCTTTTCCTTGGACTGGCTTGGTCACTACAGTTATTTCAACCAATTCCGATGATTTTCTTTACACGAGTAAACTTCCTGCTGGTCAATACAAACTTCGATTTTGGGCTCTCAAACATTTTGGAGATAACACTAATGACGATGACTTCGATGTTTACCATACAGCAGCATTCAATTTAGTGTATTAGTCTAAAACTACACTGACATTTATCCTTTCTTCTTATATGCTTCTATTTTTTCTAAAGCGTCAATCTTCCTGACGTTAGTCCATAAAAAGCTAACTCTTTCAGTACTTTATCAATATCCTGTCATCAGTAGCTCCTGTATAACTCGAATATTTTACATCGAACATTTGCTTTCTCTAAATTTTCATTTATATGAAACACATTCACGCTTAAATAAAAGGAAATTATTAGCACAATCTCTCTGATCTCATAAGCCTTGCACAGACTTTAGTCACTGTGAAGTCGTATTGAAATTATATAATAAATTCTGAAGTATCCAACAAATTCTTTACGAACAGAGAGTAAGATCTATCAAAAGTGCACGTCTGAATAATCACTAACAAGCTTTAAGAAACGTACATGCAGAGACGACGTACTAAGACAGAAGTCTGACATCGATAATAAAACTTATTTGTGAAGCTATTGGGAATACTCTCTTGAACCCATTATATATCTGACCAATCAATCCATCAGTCTAAACATAGTATCATTTCTTTTTCTTCCAATGTTCAAGTGGTAGAAAACGATATCTGTGTTTTTATGATAATAAAATGATTCAGATATACTTCCAAGCAATTCAATAATAAGCGGATCATTTGAAAATGGCGAAGATATTGTCAAGGAAAGACAAGGATGAAATATCATCGATGATAAAAATCAGACCAAATATCTCAACCTCGCCGGAATTCTGTATACTTCGTCAAGACTTTAATAATCTGTACGAGACATATGCTTGAGAAACTTCGATTTAAAATATTTCAAAATTTGATACAAAGTCTGATGATTTCATTGAACCTCAAACATTCTATGTGACTTTTTATGGTGCTTCATTGAAACAACTGAATGTAAAGGGGTGTTAAAACTGTGACATCGTGTGAGATCTTTGAACTACTGCCAGTGTACATTTACCACATGAAACGTATAGAAAATCTTGGTGGTGCAATGGGAAAATTGGCGCAAGCGGGAGGAGACAATGACCAACCACAAATAGGCAAATTGGTAGTAGAAGAGAATGGGGACCCAAAATTCTCGAAACCACTCTGACTTTCTTTGTGGACGTCGTCTAAATCTGCGATAACAACCTAATTGCATATGATGTTCCAAGTGTGTGCAATTACCAACGATCAACTCAAATGGCGCATGTCAACAGGGCTTCGACCCATGTTAAACAACCATACACTTCATTGACTTTCGGACGCATGCTCTTGCTCAGAACATTTATCAAAAACCTTTGCACATAAACTGTTGTTAGTGGCTTGTTCATCGTACCCGAACTTTCTCTGCGAATTCGATTGTCTTCCAAAAACCACTGAAGCATATTTTGTTGGATCATAATTTAAATCCTTCTTCAGGCTGATAGCATAGATTCTGGCAATGTTGTTACTTCGATTACTGATATTTATGTATCAAATTTAAAACGTTAATGGGTTGATCTATCTCATACAACACATGATAATTTTGCTATGCCAAACCTTATTCGTTGGACGAGGTCAAGTCTAGCACATATCCAGTTGAGATCTGGGTGTGGATGAAGAGAAAACAACATTCATATTCGCACCCATGCCTTTTATTATCACGAGGAGGTTCTCGCATTAATAAACGACAGTCGACTCGCAACATGAAAATGAAATCTACACTGTCAAGAGATCGTTAGTTATTTAGTTTGATTTCAAATGAGAGTACAAAAGTGAATAAAATTGTTGATTTAGTTGAGAATTGTTTTGCTGAGGAATTCGTTTTGCTTCTTTGAGATAAATGAAGTTAGAGTTCTGATATTGTTATGATTTGTTTTGGTTTTATCAATATGCCAATGATGAAGATGCGCTTAATGCACCAGGTATGCAACTCAAATATGATGCTCCTTTTAAAACCCATGAATTAGAGTATTGCGTGGTTAGAAGAATTGGATGGCTTTCCTATTGCTGCTATGATCATTACGTTGAAGCGAATGGATGGAGAAAATTTCGTGATAGAAACTATCAATGGAGGGAAGATCCAATTCGGTTATGTCAAGTAATTTTAAAAAAAATAAAGTATGAACTTATTGATTTCTTTCATTATATCAAAGCAATCTACACACTTAAAAGATGTTCCATAATAATTGACGATAAATTGTTTTCGATATTTTTTACACTTTTTGTTGACCCAGAGAGCTGAAATTTTTATCACATATACATCTAATCATCATCTTCCATTTCTGAAAGCTTCAGTATTCTAGCTAAAGCTACTGGCGAAATGCATCGACAAAATTGAAATATACAAATTTTCGTACTGAATATTGCAAGGTAGTTCCATGAGTAGTCAACCAAAAAATCACAAAATATTCAGAAAATTTTCTTTCGTATCCAACTTTGTAGAACTTTTTTCGTTGGTTATTTTGGTAAAAAAAAACTTTTCGAATTTCATTGAGAAATGGCAAAGTTATAGTCAAAATCTTTATCGTAAAAACAGAAGATGTCAGTTTTTTTTATAGGAATATCGTATACAATGTTTAAGGCCCCCCCCCTCAAAAAAAGTCAATTTTCGTCAAATTTTTCGAAATTGAGATAACAGCACGGGAAGATAGCCCGTGATCTGCTCTGTCATAGCTGATAAAAAGTTTTCCTCGATACCTCCTTTTTGTCCAAAATTTTCGAAGATTTTCGTCACCCCCTATTCGAAAAACCAGCTGTTTTTTGAAAAATCAAAAAATGTTTTTCGTTTTTTCTCGATATATGATTTTTTGATTTTGGGACAAGAAGTTCTCAGTCCCGGCTCGGGCAATATATTAAAATTTTTTTTTTGTTTGAATGAGCGCGTCGAGATGCAGATCACCACAGAGTCCTTTTTTTAATTAAGCTTTATTTTTCATTATATATACAGACACTTATGTAACTGGACACCCATTTTTGGCGCTTTTTTTGAGTCATTGAACTTGTGATCTCCTTTCTCCGTTAAAAAATTAAGAATCTTAAAAAAAGGACTCTGTGGTGCTCTGCATCCTGACATGCTCTTTCTAACAAAAAAAAAATTAAATATGTTCGACGGACCCGGACTGAGAAATTCTTGTCCCAAAATGACCTATTTTTGGCCCTTGTTTGGTGAATATCTCAGTCAAACGTTGTGGTATCGAGCTGAAAATTTTATCACAGCCTCCCCACATCAGCCCCAACATATGCTCCAAATTTCAGCCCATTTGAACATACCTGGGCTGAGATCGATTTTTGAGTGGGGGGGAGGCCTTAATAAAAGCGTAAATGGGGAGTAGTAGAGGAATAATCAACCAACTTACAACAGAGTGAAAATAAAAAGAATAGGATTATTTCTTATCTCTTTGATAACGTATTTCAGTTTGCTGTTTGAATACCTATCGAGTTAGATAAATTTGTAATTTCTTGCGAAATTTTATGTGAAACATGATTTTCGATTTTTTAAATGGTATTCTAATATGAAAACACTTGCTTTATTTCATTTAGCATTTCATTCGCTCTCAATAAGTTTTTTGCTCGTTAAAAAAAAAAGAGACATCAATATTTTTCTTAATTGAAGTTATATTAGTTGTTACATTCAGTAAGAAGAAAAAGGCTCGTGTCATATTATGGTACTTTCATATTAATAAGAGAAATGATTTCATTTTAATAAATATCAAAATATGTACGCTTTTTTTAGAAAAAAGAAGCCTCTTTCGAAATTTTTAGGAGGCAAAATTTCGTTTTCGTACTAATCAAAGCATTCAACTTGTTCTATCAAAATATCCAAAAGTTTCTAATTATAATATTGTCTATTTTCTGGTCTCTGGACTCTTTCGAAAGTGAATATTGGTATTATTCAAAAGAACTTCTTTTTTGAATAAAGTGTACGAAATCGAAAATATCATAATTTTTTTTGGAAATTTTCCAGTTGATGTTTTTCATATGAAAAGAAAACAAATAAAGTCATTTAAGTGATTTTGTATTCATGTAAACATCTCTTGTTACGATATAGCGAATGAAATGTATGAAAAATAGAAAATAAAGTTTTTCTTACTAGAAGATAGTATATTTGTATTTGTAATAGTAAGCACTGAACAGGTAAAAGAAGATGGCAATTGAGATTTTTGTAATTTAATCGTGTGAAGATTATTGCCCGCATAAAGAGAATTGATAATTTTGAATCGTGTAGCTGTTAGACGAAGGCATATATCGTCTTTAGATGTAAAAGAAAAACATTGTCAAATATCTTTGCTTCTAAATTATTTTCTGTGGTAAAGATAGTTTACGCATCTGTCGTTCTCAAAAGAAGTTTTGATTCTATACATTTGACTGATTGAGTACATGTAAAAATGCTGTGGGTGTTGATGAACTTCTTCAATATTTGATAATTTTTACGCAGATGTGAATGTCTCTGTGGCATCTCGTTCATAGAGAAATACGCCTTCGTAGTATGTTTTAAAAGTTTCAGCTCAATTTGTCAAGAAATAAAAGAATTTTGGCTATCTTATTTCCTCTATTTTGTTAAAATCCGGCTATTCACTTGAAATCAATTTGAAAAAAAGAAAAAGATATCGTTAAGAGATTCATCATATCTGAAAATCTATGCTTCCATGCAAACTGCACTTGAACCAAATGATAAAGATTGCTTTTCTGGTGTATCACCTCGGGAAGTTCAGTACCCCAATATGGTAATATATTAGAAAACTGTGACTTGTATGACTCTACGTTATCGAATGAATCAAAAATGCACTGAAGTTTTACATATCAGCGGGCTAGTGTTCCAAGGATCTCGCATAATATTCCATAGAGATCTAATTGACAGTTTGTTTTTAGTTTATATATATCTACTTGTCTCATTTTGAGCTATCGAGTACAGAAACTTGTGCGCTAGTAGCTGCCTACGTTCGGGAGTTATTTATATGAAGCACATTATTCTCTTTATTTTGAAATAAACAATGGCGTATTTGACTAATTCTCGTCTATTTTCATTGAATTCTTTTGATGTTCTTTTGATTTCTGAACCGTAATCAAGTTCCATTAGATTCAAGTAATCTCAATTTTAATCCATATTTAAATCAATGGATATTACGGTATAATATATATTGTGCTTCCTATCATCAAATTATTTGAAATAAATAATATTTATTGGCTTTCGATTGACTTAAACCAAAATTGATTTATTTTGGATCTTTTTAATTTCGAGATTTTAAATCAGCTGAAAGTCAAAATGTTCAAAATATATCACTTGCTTATGTAGAAATTCAAAAGATAAAAATTTAAAATGACAAAAGTCGTAAAAATTTAAAATAAATATGCCAGGTCAAACTGATCATGATTAAACAAGTGTTTGAAACAGACAAAAAAACACAATTACCGTTTCCAGATTCTCATTCTAGGGTACTAGAATATTTTTTTTTGTTCTATGATTCTTGTAATTTTTTCACTTCATACTCTATCCAAGAAGCCATTTTGATTTCAATATCGGCTAGTTGACGTTTTCCTACAGCCATATGTGTTTTTGCTTGTTGCCGATATTTTTGAACAATTAGTTTAACCAGTTTATTGATGAGATCGTCGATGCTACTATGACGTGCTGTTTCATCGACTAGATTAGTATTATCTTCAATGGTATAAATTGATACATTGTTTGAACCTAAACGTTCTATTAGTAGCTGGGATGAAGCATTGGTTCTTGTAAAATAGACATATAGGTTTAGTGATAAGCTGAATGTTTTCATCGCTTGATGAATTATCGATCATTAATATTGTTTGTGACGGAAGAAATATCTGAAGAAAGTGTAAAATACTTTCCACTGTCGAGCTCATAATTGTTGAGAGATTGATAAGAACAAATTCAATATCGTCGACGAAAGCTAGGCAAAAACAACATCGAATAATAATTACTGAGGATTTCTGATACATCACACAGTAGATATTGAAATATAAAATGTATGATTTGCAGATACGCAGATTGCAATAGGAAAGAGGACACAGTTTTCAAGCAAAACTCCAGTTTTCTACTCGTGTAGCATTGAATATTGACAGCTAAAGATCATATGAACTATTTACATACAGATGACTATATAAGTATGTTTATCTAGCATAATTGCAATTCTTTTATTTATCTTATTTGTAGTATACTATGACACTATGCGATTATCTATTTTCTAATCTAGCTTGTCAAAAAAACAGGGACCACTATGCACTTTCTTGTAAAAAATTGACTTTGAGAAAAACGCCAAACAAAAGTGAATTTCAATTTCTTTCTCATTATTCACGGTCTGCCTCTTGACGTCAATGTTTGCTGTAGGTTCTAGAGTCGAGCAGATACAATGCAGATGTTATTGAAAGCCAGATAATGCTTTTAAAAACGATTCACAATGAGAAAAGCCTCCAACTTTTTTGGCATGAAAATCTCAAAACATCCAATTACTAAGAGCCAGATGAAATGAAAAAAGTTCTTTTACTTCGGATCGATAGAAAATACTTCAGAGCATCTAAAACCTAAAAACAAGCTCGCGCTCGAAAATGAAAACTACGTTTTCATCAGATAATATTTCTGTTCAATTATCATCATCAGCATATAAAACAAAATCATTAATTCATGATGATCCAGCTACTGTATCAGCAAATAAAGATACATCAAATATTGACTTCTCAATACATTTTATCTAATTATGATATCCTTAGAAACAATAATACGTCCAACTGTTGGTGAAATACATAGTCTTCGCGTGAATTTGACAAAGTTGTTTGGAACTGAGTCGAACTTCGAATTATCATCATATGCATCTTTAAATCGTTCAATAGCGTCATCAACGTCTTCAAACAAATCTAATACAAGGTCAAAATCAAGACCTTGTGTGACCTGGTGAACTTCACCTTATGTACAAGCTTTGGTTATGCCCAAGTTTGGTAACATAGATGTTACTGATCGTAATATTAGCTCTTTTTATCATTTACCTCGATATTATATCTTGAAGAGACTTCTCGCTGCCTATCCGAAAAAGTCATTTGGAGGATGAAGAGTAATAGCTGCAGCAACCAAAACAATTCTTCCAATTTTAACTACAGATACTAATCTAATATTAATTCCAACTATTGTGTAATTATTTCTATGAATTTAGTATGATGGTGTACTAGATGTTCAATCAATGTTATTTTTATTTAATGAAACAGGACGAGATATACGTATTGATCATTTATATGATGTTTAAATAAATTTAGATTTTTTTGTTTTATTAAATATGTTTGATTTTATTTTAGTTTGTGGAAAATTCTTCCTCAATATATAGTCGGTCTTCAAAGAGTTGTATTTTTTGGTTTAATTTTCTGTTTTACATTTGTCTGTTACAAAAAAGATGATGCATTTGAATTTATATATTCATTTTAAAAGAGATTTTTTTGTTAGTCTATTTGAGAAAAAACATGATTTTTTTATTTGTATGAATAAAGAAGAAAAACAAGATGAAATGAAATAATGTAACTCATACAAATGACATTTAATTTAACGTGAAAAATACGAAATTTATTTTATATCATTGAATGAAACAATTTAATATTTCGACTCGAATCTTTTTTATTTTCAAATTTCGTTTAATAAACGGAATTTGTTAAGATAATAAATGATTTTTTAAAAATCCAAACATAAAATTGAATAAATGTGTTAAAATGAATGCTCTTGAAATATGAGAAAATGAAACAAGTAATGAACGAACTCTATTATATATTATATTCAAATATCGTAAAATCTTATAAATTTGAATGTTTACAATAAACAATATTATAGAAATAAATATAGAAATTTGCAAATGTTTATATTAATACATATAATTTATCATCTGAAGAAACTTTATTTTGTTAAATTAAATTTTAAGACAAGGAATATTTTTTTTATTGAAGAATTAAAATAAAAAAATGTTTTAAAAATTTATTTTTATTTAAACTTTGATATTGAAAAGTTCACTAAAATCAAAATATCGCAAATAGTATTTAGTTGATAAATAAATAAAAATCAATTTATCTCATATTAAATGATTTGAATTTAAATCTGAAAAGAAAAACAATTTTTGTTTAGTTAGAAAATAAAGCGATGTAACAAATGCAAAAGTACCAAATAAATAAAACCTTCGACCGACATCCACATTGTACGAGGAAGAACACCACTGTAGAAACTAAATTTAATAAATAAACATTTTTTTAAATCTTAAAACAAAGAACTAAAAAAACTAACGCTGAAAACATTCTTGTTTTAATATACTTTTTAAAATCGTACAAAAATGAAAAGCTGTATCAAAATGAGAATGTTAAAAACAAAATTAAAACTAAATAAACTAATTAAAAGAAATCTTTGTAATAGTTACAAGATTAAGAATTGGTAGTCTTGGTAATGTCTAAATATTATATTAATTTCATATTTTATATGAATACATTAGAAAAAAACAATAAAATTAATCAAATAATGTTGTAATAGATGCTGCTATTCTATCGATTAGAGATCTACAATAAGCACCTTTTCATAGATATACAGAATAATCAAATTAGAATTTTGATATTCTTTTTAATTTTTTTTGAAATAAATATTCAAAATAAGAAAAAAAGAACAAAATATAAATAACTTTCAAGTGAAAATTGAATTATTGAAAAAGGAATTTCTCGTGATAAACTTGCAAAATATGCTCTTGTGTAAGATGTGCATTCTAAATATTCGAATTTCGAATAAAATTTATTTTAAAGTAAATTTTTTATTATAATACAGTTTTTCCAAAACTAGCAACAATTATATGATTTTTCAATTAGTACAAAACCAATACCAGAATATAATGTTGAAAATAATATTGCTCGATATAAAATTATTTTTCATGAAGATTAATTTTTTATTGTATTGATTGAATCTAATGAGAAATAAACTGAACATTCAATTATTGATTCAGTCCAAACACTAGATTTTTACAGAAAGTTGCTTTTCAATAGGGTACTTCTTCAGAATATCCATAACCATATTACTAAGAGTACGCCTTTTTATGTATTTGGTCGTTTCAAATAAATTATATTCTATGCACAAGTACATGATTTGCACTTTTAGCTTTCTGACAGGGGATGAACTTGAATTATAATTGGTTTTTTTAATCATGTTTAGCATTTTTTTTTATTCAATATTTATTTTGTATTAGAACGGATATTTTACATGAAGTCGTATGCATTCTTGAAATAACCATCATCTTTTCGATGTTCAAGATTTAATGTGTTAATTATTTTCCCTAATATTTATTATAAATGATATATCTAACGTAGACAATCTATTCATGGTTTCTAACAAAAATGAACAATATTTATCTCTTTTTTTTTGTTAATACTTTCAATATTCTTATGTTTGATACTTGTCTAATTTTTAAGAAATAAAAAAGAATATTTCATTGATTTCAATCTTTATTTTTTCCAGCAAACTCATATTTGATATATAAAGACAAAAAAACTTATCTAGTAGTTTTTATTTCATAGAAATACTAGAGAATAGCCGGTTATAGACCGAATGCATTCAGTAAATGAAATTTGAAATAAAAATATTCTAATTATTAACTATCTTGATCTATATCATGAAAATCATATTATACAATGATAAATTTCAGCAACACCGTTCCAACAAGACTTATCTCAGAAAATCAATAGTAGATTCTCAAAAAATAGATACCAACAACGAAATAATCAACAAATCAATTATTTATTGTGACATAATGAAATTCTAATGACAAAAAAGTAAGATTTTCATAATTATAGAAATAGCCATGCGCAGAAATCTAAAACATACTTCAAAGTCTTAATTCGATTATTCATGTTTTAGGAATCGACAAAATTCGAAATTTTATAAAAACTTTCGTAGAAACTCAACTGATATTTCTACAGATATGATGTTATTGATTTTGACAAACATTTTTAATAAGATACTTTTGTCGAATTCACCAGAGACTGAATAAGATATTGATCTAGTAAGAATATAACTTTTTTTTTTAGTTATACAATATCAGATAAAAGTTTTTTTTTGACAAGTTAAATAAATTCATAAATGAAACAATATTTCAGTTCTCACCAAAGAAAAAGAAAATATCAGTCAAATTAAAAGTAGACAAATACAAATATATAAATCAAAAGGCTTGTTAAGATATATTTTTAGAACTTTTTCTATCATTAAAAATAGATTAAATTGAATATCATCTCAACTCTGTCACTCTACTAACATTTTCTTTTTTTTATCAAACTCAATATCTAATTCAAATTACAAATATATGTTAAACACTTCTAATACAATTATGATTGAATTCATTCTCATATATATATGAATTTGTTATTCTAATCAGTAAAAATGATATTATTCAGTAACTAATTCAGATTATCGGGAACAAATCTATGCGTTAATATTCAAAGAAAATCTTATAAAACTCATATTAGAAAGATTAAAACAGTTTTTTATTTTCGCAAAACAAAATTTCCTTGATAATATTCTTTGTCTTATCTCGATGAAAAATATATCTTAATTAATTCAGTCTATACAATCATTATCTTTGGGACACGAAAATAAATGAGTCCGGTAATTTAGATTTATGGTTTAATTCAGAACATTTAGAGTAAACTTTTGACGTATAACAGCAGCTTAGTATTGTACATGTCATTTTGATCAGACGGAATATTCATGTGTTCATACAATTAATTAGTTTAATGATTATATGGGCTTGTAAAACGGTTCCACAAATAATTGGTCAAATAAAAGGAAAAGATAGATCCAAAAAACCAAAAAACAGTTTTAACAAAAGATTAAGAAAACATTATGATTTTGTAATTATTAAATTACGTGACTTTTTTTGGAAGTTCTTATGATTTTCAAAAAATTATTATTGAAAATAAAAAATTATTCATGATTATTTATGATGATTGACTTTAAAAGAAGGTTCTTTAATTTTTTTTGTTTTAACAAATCTAAATTACCGAACTCATTTCGAACTTTTTTCTGTTAATTAAAGCCATCGGGATCAATTCTCTGGGTTTTTTTTCCGGATTCAAAACTAATTTTATCTTTATCTTTGAAATTTTAGAATAAACTCAGCGTTTTCTTTATCAATGATCTACGTATATGCAAAAGTATTCGTCTACTCTATAAACTATTCTTTTTGATTTTATCAGTTTATATCATTCGTATATAATATAATAAGTGAAAAAATGAAAAAAGAAAAGAGAAATACAGAAAAGCTCAAGATAACGCATGCATTTTATATCCATCTAACTATACGTTTCTTATTTTATTTTATTTTTGTTGTATCGAAATCCAAATGGAAATATCTATATTTAAAGAAGAAAAACAAACAGATTCAGTTGAAAACATGTTTAGAAAAGCTAATCAACAACGTTTGTTATTGATCTTCTTTTTTTTCTAAAAATCTTAATGATTTTTTTTGTTTGTTAAATGAATAGATAATGAAAATTTTGATTATAAATATTTACAAAAATATAATCATGATAATAAACATTTTTCTATAATGAATATTATATTTAATAAAACTAACGAAAAATATAAAATAATTGGTTATGATTGTATTTATCAATATGAAAATATTCATATTAAACTTGAATATGATTTATTAAATCGAACTTGGAGAATATATAATCAACAATCAAATTCTGAACAATATCAATATTTAAACATATTATTAGAAGATCTTAATTATTCTCAAAATATTTCTCTTGATCAACAAATTCAAATAATAATTAAAAGATTTAATAATTATTTTCATGGTTATTAATCATTTCTATTATAAAAATAGTTAAGATGTTGTTTTTTTCATATTCATTTTTAGAATTAAATCAAAATAATCATAATAAAGCATCAACATCATTCACATTGAAACAAAATCAATTAAAAATAATTATCATAATATATCTACAGAATCAACTATTTTACAAGTTGATCAATCACTTACTGATTTGCCTATTCAAAAATCGTTAAATCAAGATAGTTCTTCAAGTTCAATCAATAGTCTAAAATATACTCGGTAAGATTGTTTTTATATAATTTTATCTCCAATGGACTGCAACTAAAAATTTCCGTTTACAAATATTTATCGTAAACGAAACCTTTTAAAACTGAGATCTAACCTATGACGAATAATATCTTTCATCATGACTAGTTCATTATGTTGGATTTTTCAAACTGAAATATATATTGAAAAATATCTTCATTTAATATCGATGCAGATAATCATGTTTTACATTTAAATCGGAATGTGATTTGCATCAATACTTTTATTTCTTTAGTTAGAATTAATTTATAAAAAAATTTTAAAACATTATATAAGATATATCAATATATTTGTTTATATTATCATAGATATAATGAACAATTCTATGTTTTTATTTATTTTCAATATTTATTATTAATAAATTAAACAAACTTATAAGTTAATCACTAGATAAGGATAGATAAATTCAATTTAATATCTTAGATCGAATATTTCTCCTTCTTATTTTCTAACAATGCTTATATAACAGAGAATAACAATTTAATTCTAGTCAATTTTTTATCAATATCAAATATTGAAATTAGATGTTTGATCACAGTGAAAAATTCTAATCATTGTTGAGAATTATCTTCAATGAATATTAATTGTTAATCAATCTGATATTTAAATGATTGAATAATCACAATATCAAAGAAAATTCTTAATTAAATATCGCTTGATTGTTTAAATATTGCTAATATTTCGATGAACTATCCATCTCTTGATTTATTGTATAAGAATAGGAGTTAACACTTGTGTCTTCGATATTTTCATTCATAGTCTCATCACTATAGAATATTTTAATGAAAATTTGTCTTAATTAGATACATATCAATCGTCAATCAAATTCAATATATAAATAAAGTTATAAGTAGTTAATATTTGAATAGAAAATAGATATATATATGAAAAAGAAATTCTTTATGTATATTAAATTCAAAGTAAATAGTAATCGATCATTTTCGAAATAATAATTTGATATACGAATTAGAGAAAATGTTTTTTTTTGTTTTTTTATTTGAAAAGATTTTATTCTCCATTTGAAACACCAATTCGTCGACGACGTGTTATTCAATCAATACTTTTACGTGTACAATGAGAGTAAAGATTTATTTTTTAATTATTTCTATGTAGTTTACTTTTATCGTTTATTTAATAGAAAAAAATTCTTTGAAAAATTCTTTCATAGATTTAAATTAGAATCAATAGAATCAACAATATATCAATTAGGTTTAGAATTTTGACGTATTTATAATGGAAAATTTAATTATTTCCAAGGACATACAGTAAATCTTTTG
>CAJNSZ010001270.1:20529-30985 GCA_905329745.1 Rotaria sp. Silwood2 | reverse complement strand
TTTTGATATTCAGACAGTCTAGGATGATTGATTTGTATGATTCACTTTTTGAAGTACACATAACTCTCGGATTTAAATCCGAAGTTTCCGCATTTATTTAATAGTAATCATTATCTTTTCACAAAACAGCAGTTAATCGAACAGAAAAATACTAGATATAATCTTTGGAATGTTTTCGAGTGTAACTAATAAATCTACAAATCATCATTAATTTGAATATATGATATGTTATATTTTCCATAGCCAATGTTCATCAAATTGGATAACAATTTTTTTTTTTTGTCGAAAATCAAATAATAGAAGTTTAAAGCTTCTAATGAAATTCTGATCACGTTTAAATTTCAAATAAGAAAATTGTTAACAAGTCCGATGAAGGTATCTGACAGCTCCCAGTTCAATGAATCGAAAGTATTGAGCCAAAAAAGCAAAAGATAGACTTCATTTCAACATACTTGTGCAATCCAGCTACGAGGTAACAAAAATCGAGCAATCACATATCTAACGAATAGGATAAAATGAAATGTTCAGCGACATCAACTCATACGGAATAGAACTATCTACTAGTTTCAGTTCATATGAACAGTTTTGAATGATTGAAATCAGTTTCATAACTTGATATAAAACTGTCACACGTCTAGTTCTGAAGTGAAAAGAAAAAAATAACATATAAGCTTTGTATTAAATTTGTATTATGTACGCAAGGAATTTCTTCAATATGTTTGTTACAGTATAATATATATTATTATTCTGGCAGTATTCTTCCATTACAGTTAATTAAAACAATTTTACAATTATTTTTCTTTATAAAAATTATCGTTGTACTTTTAAATACAAGAAAAAAAAATAATAAATACTTAATGTATTTATACCATTGTGACTATTGTTTGATTTTTTTTTTTTCTAAGTTCAAAATTTATCTCTATAGGAATGTTCTTAATTCTAATACTTTGATTTATCTTCTATTTTTTTTTCTGTTTTGGACTAGCGAACAAAAGCAGAAATATTTATATATTTATATATACACTGACAGTCACAAGACAAATAAAAACACTTCATTAGGAATAAAAGAAAAACAAATGCATGGATTCATCGATCGAAAAAAAAAAAGACGAACATAATTGTTCATATTATCGATCAACATCGCTTGTATCAGCTGTTAACATTTGATATAGAACTCGATCAGCCAAACAACCTCGAATAAATTCTTCTTCTGTAATTACTCTAGATGAAGAAGAAGAAATGCATACAGAAAAAAAAAGCCGATCTATTTGTATTCAATTCTTACCCATTTTTATCCTCATCCTATTTAAGAACAAAGAAAAAAGCAATTAATATTATAAATTAAAAAAATTCGAAAATAAATCTTACCATAATAGCAAATATTTGTGCGGTTCGATTTTCTGGTGTATCATTAGGATCACGACCTGTCATGATACCGTTCGATGCATTTTTCGAAATACCAGCACCGAGTAAATCATAGATTGACTGTATAGTAAAATATAAAAAAAAAAAAAGAAGCTAGTATTATGTGTTTTTTATTCAAAGTATTAAATCATACTTCAATAATTTTAAGCATTTCTTGTCGATCAATACTTCCATTTGCATCAATATCATACATTTTGAAAGCCCATTTTAATTTCTTTTCAGGATTTCCTTTAGCTAAATATTTATTTTGTTAATTAATCAATAAATCCTAAGGGTTTATTATTATTATAATATACCTGTAATATTTATTGCCATTAGAAATTCTCTAAAAAATAACGGAAAAAGAAAAATGATAATTGTTTTTCTATAAAGTAGAGATTAATATTATCCTCAAGGCAAATAGTGAATAAAAAAATCATTGAAAATATAAAAGGTTAATCAAATACATTTATGCATAATAACAGAAAATATAAATAATATTCTTACTTAAAATCGATTTTGCCTGAATTATCAGCATCGAATGTACGAAATATATGTGTACAAAATGCTTCAGCTTGTCCATTGGGAAAAAATTGACGATAGACTTGAATGAATTTTTTTCTTGTTAATTCACCATTGGGACAATCAAGCTAAAAATAATAGAAAATTTTCATTTTGTAATTAATATACAAGCATAGAATTAACGTTAAAATTATATTCTACATATGACAATTACTTATATTCATTTTATACAAAAATAATTCTTTTTTTTTCTTCTTAGTAGGAAAGCTTATTTGTATCTTCTATTAGAAGACATGAAAATTTTCTGCTTCATTGTCAGTCACGAAAAAAAAAATAGCAAACATCTCATTTTTCATAATACACATTAAAAAAATCACTACCTGCAATTTATTCTATAATTATAAACTTGACAAGGTGTTTTTCTTTTAATGTTTATTACGGTATTATAAAACTTATCGGAACTATAATTATAATAAAAAAAAAAAAAAGTGCTTTCGCCGGAAATGTCTTTCAAACGAAGTAGCAAGCCTGATGAGATTCCTTTAATTATAAACTTCTATACAATAACTATGGTGATTAATGTAGTTGTGCTTATTCATTAGAAAGCTTGTTCTCTGTTTTTAATCTGATGCTAAGGATTATATTTCCATTGTCTTTTAATGCCGTATTATTGTCTCATATATATCAAGTATCAATTACAATCTTAACATCTTTCAATATTTCAAGAACATTGATATTAATTGATAGACATAAGTATCATGAATAAATGCATCGTTTTCTTTTTCTTATTATCTTGTTTAACGATTAAAAAACGAAGCATTTGAATATCTTATTGTTTTCTTAATAGAAGAACTAAGATTATGACTAGCTATAAATAATAAGTGCATCGATCAAACGAAAATGTGATTGTAAATTTAAATATATTAATCGGTCTTCATTCTTTGTCGATGACATTTCCTTCTTTTCCTATGTATATATTAGACTCATTTAGAAACTATAGGCAATCGATGTGATCTACGAACGAGAGACATCCTGAAAAGGGAATCTCAGAAAGAAAAATCAGCTATTCAAATCATTTTCTTCTATTATCATGAGAAATCCTATAAGAAAAGAATCAAAATCAGTGGTTGTTTTTAAAAAAAATAATGACATGTGTCTAATATTTCCTTTTATCAATTGTTCTATATAGATACAATTGGACTTTACCATTTCAACGTTTTCTCTATTAATAAGATACATATATGATAATTATTTTCTTTTTTTTTTTCATTTTTATTTAGGAAGACAAAAAACATTATATTTCGATTGAAGTCAGAGTCAGTTGGCTCGCATGGTCTCTTATTAGAGAGATGTACCATATAAAAAAAGAGAATAAGCATGAATAGAACACATGAGAAACTTGAACATTAGTCAGTTGCCATTTTTATTCCCTACAGGAAAAGATATTTTATGCTACTGATGAACCATATGATTATTTGATGTATAAAGATAATTAAAAAGAAACTTCTTTTTTTTTTTTTTTTTTTTCTTATAAAAATACTTACAATAAAACCTTCATACCATTCCATAATTTGATCTTTTGTAAATTCCGTATTTTCTTGAAGAAATTCTAAATCTGCTTTGGTTAATTTCTTTTTAGATGGAATACAACCCATTATGTTTTATTTGATTGATAATAAATAAAGAACATTATTCAATCGAACATATTGATTATGAATTGAGTTTTTGTTTGATAACGATTCAAATTCTTCTTTTTTTTGAAAAATAAAATGAAACAAACCAATCGACAGGTTTCTTCTTGTTCTCGTTTCTTTTTGTAATCTGTCTATCGATGGATGTTATGATGATTTTCTCTCTTTCGCTATTTCCTCCTTGGCTTCTCTGTTTTTTTTACAGATAGCGAAAAAGAAAGAGAAAAAAAAACTATGTAGCCGAAACAATATGGAGGTCGTAACGGACGGATGAATGAATTTCTCTCAATAACATTCATAATTCAATTGGCAAATACATATATTACTCGTTGTTGTCATCATCATCCGTTCAGTTCCTATTGCTTTTTCTTTTTAATGATGCCACAAGCGAACGACAATTTTTCAACGATCTATACTATAGAAATAAGACGTACACTTGATATGATTAACAAAGTTCACTAATATTCAGATAAAATGAAGTTTTTCTTTTTGTCAATATCGATTATTGATAAAAACTAATTCTTTTCTCTTTTCACAAGACAAAACAAAAAGCGACAGTAGATATAATTTATATTGACATTTAAAATATTATTCGATTTTTATAGTTGATAAAGGTTTAATTGTAGTAGACTTTGATATAATTAATAAACTATCAAAAAAGAATATTTTATTCAAGTAATAGTCATACAGATAGATAATCCTATCATCTATACAACTAAGATATGACCCAAGTAGTCAATAAAATATTTGTATTCATTGTCATCATTAAAAGCATCTTAGTAATAATAGAATAATATCATAAAATATTCATCTATTCGACTATTTCAGATCTTAAGTAATCAAGATAAATATCACGTTTTTAATGATATGATTGATAGAAAATATAATATTTAAAACAAAATATGGCCTTAGTGTCAACATAGTACACTTTTATTAATATGCTTATATATTATTAATGGGTGAGGAGTTGATTAAATTGCCGACTATTGCTAGATTTATTTCTTAAATTAAACTGAATCAGAAAGACTTTTTTTTTTGATGATTAAAGATAAAAATTTTTGTTTGTTTTTTTTGTTAAATAAGAATGTATCGTTATTTTTTAAATTAAAAAGTATTGGATACCACAAAATACATCACTTGCTTACGAGAGATTTATCCTAAGTAATACCCGTTATTTGAAATCACATTAGACCCACAAGAAGGTCTCGGTAAGAGGAGAAAAATTCTAAAAGAATTCGTTTCCATGCGTCTCTCTAGAGCTAATTTATGATTATTTACTGAATTTTCAATTCAGCTTTAGGTGTTTCGATCTGAAATTTGGCTCATAGATAAGTTAAAGGTTTTAGTTAAGAAGAATATTCTTTTGTTGAGATATTAAATTTTCAAGTAAACTCAATTTTTGTAGCAAACAAATATTTTGTTTTTTGGAAATGCAATATTTCGACAAAGGAACATTCTATCTGACGGAAACCTTCAGCATATTCTCAAAATCATCCAGACCTATTTATGGGTGAAACTCCAGATAAAAACTTTCATGAGTACGAGTCATTTTAGGATGTTTTTAGTCTTATCGAGACCTCCTTGTGAATCCAATATGAGTTCAAACGACGAATATCCGCTCGAGTAGTTCCCTCGTCAGCATTTGATTAGAATAAAGTATCATTTTTATTTGTTTAATAATTTCTTTATCTGCTATTCAAATAGATTATGAAAATATACAATAGAACTCATCAGGTTGGTTCTCGATCTGACCTACTTCAATGTACAAGCACCTCTTTTGTTTTCTAGTCGCAAAACCATAATTCTTAAAATTGAATTGTACTATTTTGATAGTCAACTACAAAATATACCGAATGATCTATCTTTCGCACAAGTTTTTGCCGATGAAAATATTTCAGCTTTCTTATTCGATAAGAAAAATAAAAGAGATCGACTCTTTTGAACAAGACCACTTTGTAGAAATTGAAACTATGCATTTCATTGTGTGAAAAAGAATAAACTTTTGTCAGAATAAGTTTTAATAAAATCTTCTAAGAAAAGTAGGACTTCTTCACCTGTGAACAATAATTAAAAAATGGTTTTTATACGTTCCTGATGTTGTTGTTGAGCAGTTGGTGTTTTTCAGTCATCCAACACGTTTTAGCATGCAAAAAAAAAAACAATATATACCTTTATTTAAAAAAAAAAAAGAACATATGAATATAATCTACATAGAAGTCTTCATCTTTTAGCATTCGAGGCAAACTTTCTAATGCAGTCTAATTCAAGATATGAGACAAGTAAAAAAAAAATCCGGTAATTTAAACTATCTCTACTGTTAGTTGATGTTTACATTTTTTTTTTATGAATATAGTAAACACTGAAATAATAAGTTTGAGTATTTTTATTTAATAAAATAGAACTATTCACGTATGTATATATCGTTTGATTAAGACGGTTCATTTGTTAGTTTCTAAAAAAGAGAAATTAATTAAATTTAGTTTTGAAAGATTTGAAATGAAACAAAAACGAATTATTCATGTTTTATCGAAAAATAAGTAGAATTACAAACTTTATATGTGATAATCTTCATAAAATAGTTTCAGCATTTTAATAAATGTCAAGTACTTCGGGTTTTTATTGGTACCAAAAAATTCAATAGAACAAGTAACATTTTTTCTCTTCGTTTAACACAGAAAAATATATTATTTTAAATATACTAAATTCAATATATGTCAAAACAAGAATCTTGAACTGAATGCACTTTTAAAAAAGTATATTTATTTAAAACAACATCATTTTCGATTATTTTATCACATATAATAAAAAAAAAATTTATTCTAATTTATTTACATCCTTGAATTTATTATCTTTTAATAACGTATAAAATATTTATGTTATGTCTTTTCACGTTAGTTCTCGCATATCACAGATTAACTCTAAGAAGCAACTACTTGTCAAATTGATTTGTTCTCTCATTTTTGCAATGTCAAACAAAAGAAAAATGTTAATCTGACATATTACGACTAAGAAATAAGGTCCGATATTGCAGTTAGATCTATTGATAATTATATTTGTAAATATTCCTTAATATTCTCTTCCACACTGATATAATATAGTTAAAGATAAAGTTTCATTTTAAAAGACCCTGTGTTTTAATTCTCTATAAAACCATAGACAAATGTGTACCATAAAAGTCAAAGTAAAACAGCAATTCTACAAATCTGTACCTCCAACAACCTTCAAATAGAAAAATCTGTTTTCTTGTATCTAATGCATTTTTATAGCGTTTGAAATGCTCCACCGTATAGGTAGATTTATAAATTTCTACAATAAATCTCTGTCATACAAAATAAGCTTTACTGTTTTAAATTTTCACAAAAAAATGCTTTTTTTTTACTGTAGTATTTCATATTCTTGAAAAATTAATATAACTTTATCATAAATTCTTTTTTTGAAGTAAATTTTGTTTTTATTTAAAAGCTAAGTAGTCATGTTATAGAGATCTATTTAATTCCGAATAGAGACTAAACCAAACCGTTATACTTCGGCTCTGTTCGATTCGTTTTTGGTCTTTGATTCAAAATAAATACTTTTTCTTTCAATAAGATTCAAGCAAAAAACGCTGCTAGTGCTATCCCTACAAGATTAAAATGTGAAACACGACATAGTTGTTGTTGCTAATCATAGAGAGATTAATTAATTCTCCAGAAATTCAATAAGAAAGTAGTTCATAGGACTGCAATGCTTGGGAGAGAATTGATAGCGTTGCTAAGAATATTTGACACATCTTTTGTCGAAGCGGGAGATCTAAATTTCTACCCTTATACTTCAAAATTCCTTTTAGATCGTGCTATACAAAAGACTCGATCATTAATCGAGCACACTTGATTGTACCTGAGATGATACTTTGAAATATTTAAATAATTTTTTATTAATGAGTTAAAAGTCCAAATCAATTTATGTATTTGTACTTGAAAGGTATTAATAATACATGTTCGCAATGTTTGTATAATACTTTTTTAGTACATTTTAATTTGTAATTATTGAAATTAACAATGATATTGAGAATATACTGAGAAGTTCATTTATTCTGATACATCCATTATATATGTCTGCACGAATGAACTAAATTTATTGTTCTAATTGTATGATTTTGTTTAATTTAATGACTCACTTGTTAGTCTCTATTTGATCAGTTATAATAAAGAATTCCACGAATATTATGTCAATTGATGTTAAAATAGAATATTTATTCTTTTTTATTGAAAATATATCGAGCCCAATTAGAATCACAAGGAAATTGTGGTTCATACCATTGAGATGGAATCATATTATCTAAAGAATTAATATGAGTACTTGAATATTGATCCCATGTTTGTCGAATTTGCACTAAATTATTTATATTTTGATGAGCTCGTAAAAAATCTTGAGCATCAATATTTGTTGATTCATAAAATGATCGATTATTATTATTAAAAAGATAATTATATAATTCTATATGAGAAGATTTTGCTTGTTTTTCTATTTCAGTTTTATATTCATGTAATTTATCAATACATATATTTTGAATTTCTATTAATTCATTATCTGTATTATTAGTTGTTGTAATAGTATTGATATTATTTTGTTGTCGTTTTTGACGTGTATATCTTAATTTTTTTAATTGTTCAATAGTTTGAAGTATTGAATTAATATCTTTAATTTTTTCAATTAAAGTTTTTTCATTTATTGATTGTTCTTCGATAATATTAGTTTTTCTAGGAATTAATTGTTTTTCTTTTTGACGACGAAGACGAGAACGTTTTAATTTTCTTTGATGAATTTGTTTTTGAATATTTTGAATATTATTACAATTATATATAAAATTATTTGATTGTTCAATTTTATTTTTTAATTCAGATAAAATTTCATGATTAGAAATATTTAAAGCATTTTCATATTGTTTAAGAAGATGAGCATGTTGAATTAATTTTTGACGATAATTAGATAATGTGATTCGATTAGAAGATAATTGTTTTTCTTCTTTTTTTCTTTCAATCCAATTTTTTAACCATTGTTCATCATGTTTTGGTTGTTCAAATATTTTTAAACCTTCATTTATTATTGATTCACGTGTAAGTATTGGTGGAGGTGGATAATTTGGAAAAAATGGATGATAAGGTTGCATTAGGCTTTTTGCGATTTATAATCTACAATAATTGATTTATTATAACAAATAAAGTCGAAAATATAGTAGCTACTAAAATTACTTAATAAAGTTTATCATTAATTTTTTTTTTGCAATCTTGAAACGTTAAAAATAGAGAAAATTGTTTTATAAACAAACAAAAAATGAATCACTCAATTCTCAAAAACAAGATCTCCAGAAAATCAAAATCTTAAGTTTTCAGCATTTAGAACACGAAATTTTTTTTTCGTCCTTCAGACTACATAGAACAATAGAGAAAACAATTCTCTACAAAATGAAATGTTTCCAAGTTTTCTACAACATTTTTTGGCTGTGATAAAGCAATTTACTTGAAGATTCAAAAATAATTTTTCTATAGGAAATGAAAAAAAATCGATTAGAAAAGCTTCCGTAAGGTTGCTATATCTTACCGAAGAAAAGCTTTTTTTTTGGAGAATTGTTTGTTCTATCATTTCGTGTAGTGTGAAAGAAATTTTATTTTCGTTTTCAAAGTGCTGAAAAACTATGTTTTCGGTTTTCTGAAGACCTCATCTTTGTAAATTTAGGAACTCATTTTTATTTCTGAACATTATGCGGTTGTCATTATTCAGCATGTTGGCTAAATTATAATGTACACCTACTCTTTTGGCTAGTCAGTCCGTAGGAAAAGCTCAAGAAGTTGAGCACAAAAACTTCTTAATATTCTTATTGGGAACATTTTTTTGTACTAGAATCATTGTTAGGAGTCTTCTTAGTGTTTAATGTTACAGAGAACAATTGATAATAAACATCACTGAACAATTTTCATAGCCACTAAATATAACAATTTTATTTCAATTCACACTAAGTTTCGCAGATATAAATATAATCTGTACTTTCATCTACTCACAGATTTCTATCAATAAGATATGCAATCTCATTATCCTACATATTGAGCATTAGTGTGGATATCGGCTATGATCTTCTCTTCACCCATACCCGATATATAGGATCATGAGAAAGAGTTTATTAGAGTACACGAGACTACATAGTACAAATTCAATGATTCTAAATTTCAGGACTCCTCCATATATAAGGATGATGAGAGTATATCACAGTGCATAGCAGTATTAATTGCACAAGCTACGAAAGTCAGAGTTTGGTTATGTGTATTTTTGTATTTTTCAGCAAGCAATATGTGGAGATTTTTTTTGATTAGATTTCGTAGCATATGATTGCTGAAAATAATATTTATACATGATTTCGAAAATTCATATCATATTTAAAACTGAAGAGTAAAAGATGAATAGATCTACTCTTGCTATTCTACATATGAAACCATTCATTATATCATTTATTAAACATTTTTATCACTTTTTAAACAGTTTTCAAACTTGGAATACATATGGGGGTGGTCAATCTGACTAGTACCCCGTTTTGATACAGTCCTATTGTACGGATAAAACCTACTATTGTCCTGGCCATATAATAGAGGATCCTATATAACCCTGGATTGGTCCGAACAACACTATGTTTTATCCTTACAATAGGAGGAAAAAGCTACCAACTCACGATTGAGGCTAGTAGTTTTTCTCTACTATTATACGGATAAGACATGGTGTTGTTCGGGCCAATCCAGGGTTATATAGGATCCTCTATTATATGGCCCGGACAATAGTAGGTTTTATCCGTACAATAGGGCTGTATCAAA
>CAJNSZ010001270.1:0-20479 GCA_905329745.1 Rotaria sp. Silwood2 | reverse complement strand
TTTTTTTCAAAATCCTCTCTCATAATCTTGTGAGGATCCTCTATACGATCCTGAGAAAATCCTGATAGGAACCTGAAATCTCGACTCAGAAAAATATCTGAGCAGGAACTTGAAAAAATCCTAAACAGGATCTTGTTTCACCTCGACAAATCCTGGAAACAGAAATTTCTAGGATTCGAGACAGGATCCTGAATAAAACTTAGCAGGATCCTTGAGATTCAGGATCCTGACAGATCCTTTCAGGGTTTCTCAAGGAATGAACAGGATTGAGACTAGGGAAGGTTTTACTTCTATGGACAACATATGAAAGCTCCCTTCAAAGTAATTACCATTAGATGAGTTACAACAATTCAGCATTTTCGAATTTCATAACAATATTTTGCAGGATTTAATTTTTTAACTGTTTGATTTTACACTATTCGATTCCTTTTTATGAGGACACATCGGACCTATTCTCTATAAAACGACTGTTTCAGATTTGAACAATTTAAATATTAGGATAAAACTAAAAATCGAAGTAATTAAAAAACGAACGTTGCAAAATATTATTATGGAATCAGGAAAAGGCTGAAGTCTTGTAACTTGGCTAATGGCAATTACTTTACAGAAAACTATCATAAGTTGTCCATAGAAATAAAATCTTGATGATGTCACCTCTCATACAAAAAAAAATAAGCTAATCAAGTTCAATTAATAGTGAAGTTATACAAGAAAACATTTTTGAGTAGCAACTTTTGGGACACCCTGCACATTTGTCAATTCATCGCTTAAACGAAATATTTATTAACTGTTACCAGGCATTTTCATCAAAAACATAACAACCGGTAAAAATGTTTCATTAGTGGCCAAAAAGCGTTAAAACAGTAAACGTTTCATCAACTATGAGCGTTTAGACATAAAAAACACGTTAAAAATGATTAATCTTAAACTGTTTTAACGCGATTTTGGCAACTAATGAAACATCTTCAACGATTTACATATTGAGATGTTTAAACGTCGTTTTTGTCGTATACCTGTCTGTCTCTCTGTCTGGGTGTGGATATAAATGAATACAAGACCCACGCCCACGCCCGCATCCACACACTAGATGTATCGAATATAGATATAAATAAAAACATAAAAGAGATTCATAGCTACAATAGAAGCTTAAAAAAGTGTGAATTGCGAACTTATCTCCAGCAGATCGCAATCTGAAAATTGAAGTGCCCTCTGCTTCATCAGTAAATAGCATAAAATAAGATAAAAAATGAGAGAGACATGATCAGGGAGCGTTTCTTATTTTGAAGATTTCAAAAATACAGTTTAAAAAAGTTTTTTATTAAAAAAGAAGAATGATAAGCATGAGAGACTACGCAGATTATCTTTGAAAAAAGGTAGAGTAAAATGTATAGACGCTCAAGTATCGACATTCTCAGTAGTAACAGATTGCAAATCGAGCACCGTTACACCATCCCGCTTTGTATCCATGGCTTCGGCAACATGTTGAAACATGACCACCAGTTCTGCAAGGTGTATTGCAAACAGATTCATAATTTTGTGCCATAATTATTCCAATAACTAGCATATGCAATAACGAAAAGATTATTATTTGATATATTTCGAAGAAATTATCTATTGTTGTTTGTTTGCTAAGCAAAATGACTTACCCATAGTTAACAAAAGCACAATAAGGAGCAGACGATGCATGATAATGATACTGTAATTTGTACGATGCTGCGGTTAAGTTAACTAAAAGTTGGAATAATTCATCTATATATATACATGAATAGCTCGTGTAAGACCTGAGAAATTCTCAGAATTATATGAGCTCATTTCTTTTTTATCATATTCCCATCAAAGTGGGCATTTCCCTTCTATTTGTAAGGATAAGAAAGAGAATAGAATAAAGCACTATGTGTCATCCTTCTGCTAAATAACATTGATTCATAATGCTTTATTCTATTCTCTTTCTTATCCTTATCAATAGAAGAGAAATGCCCACTATGGTGGGAATATGATAAAAAAGAAATGAGCTCATATAATTCTGAGAATTTCTCAGGTCTTACACGAGCTATTCATGTATATATATAGATGAATTATTCCAACTTTTAGTTAACTTAACCGCAGCATCGTACAAATTACAGTATCATTATCATGCATCGTCTGCTCCTTATTGTGCTTTTGTTAACTATGGGTAAGTCATTTTGCTTAGCAAACAAACAACAATAGATAATTTCTTCGAAATATATCAAATAATAATTTTCTTGTTGTTGTATATGCTAGTTATTGGAATAATTATGGCACAATATTATGAATCTGCCTGCGATTCATTTTGCAGAACTGGTGGTCCTGTTTCAATATGTTGTCGAAACCATGGATACCACGCGGGATATTGTCACGATGGTCGATTTCCATTGTGTTATTACAACTGAGAATGTTGAAACTGAGGATCTATACATAATACTCTACCTTTGCTCTAAAAGAAAATCCCTGTATTTCTCCATGCTTATCATTCTTCTTTTTTAATAAAAAGCTTTATAAAGCTGTAGTTTTCAAATCTTCAAAATAAAAATATTCTTCAATCACGTCTTTCTTATTTTATTCTCTTTCCTGATAAAGCAGAATACATTTCAATTTTAAATTGCAATCTGCGTTCTATTTTTATGATTCCATTTGTACTTGTGTGTATACTTTATTCTTTTAGATGAAATATTAATGCAAAATAAAAATAAAATGTTTGCAAATACGAACCTTCACATAAAACTACAGTTAACTAATAAAATTCATCTTCAATTGTTGTATATTCTTCATATATTGTTTTATAACCAAGTAGTTGACCAATGAGAACACCTGTTTTAACCATTCATTTTGCGAGAGACAGTGGTAAAGATGCTGGATATGCTTAAGTATTTTCGAAAAGTACAGCTAATTACCAAATAGATACATATTGATCGCGAAAGATGGCAGTGAAATTTTCAGAGAATTCTTGTCGAACACCATCGTGCTTGCTGAACGGTTCGACATGGAGAAGGAGAATAAGATCTTCTTTATTGTCATCCATCCAAAATGAGCGTGGTACAAAAGATGATATAATAACAGATCGTGGGTATGGATGAAACAGAAACCAAAACCGAATCGATTTATCGAATCGAATAAAGATGGCTTTATTCGTCTCATTCTCTGAATTAGATAAAATGATATGGTAAAATTAGCTGAAATGAGCAAAAGGAAAGAATTAAACAGAATATAAATCAAAATTTGTTGAACTCGGACTCCAACAGGTGATCTATTATTCTATATAAAGTAGTTACGTAGTTAATAGTAAAGAAAAGGTAAAGTGCAACCCTAAATTGAACAATATTAACGATAATATAAATGAAACTGTTTTTTTTCATAACTATTTATTTGAATAAAAAGCGTTGCAAGAGATTTTTAAATTGATATGAATATACTCATATAGCAGAACATGTTTGAAACGATTCAAATTGAATCAGTCAACGAGAATTCGATTGTTAAATTCATTAACCATTTCGCAGTGATGTGGCCCACCGGTAGGTCACACTATAGGGTATCCCAAAAGTTCAGTGACCACAGAAAAAATTGAATATCTCTGCCATACTTTCACAAAAAGAGTTGAATCTTTCATCACTGATAAATGAATGTTCATAGTCATAAGAGAAACGTTGATGAAAGTTGTTTTTAAGGGGGAACTGGGTCTCCCCTAAGGTACCAATTTTTTTTGATCAATTTGTAGAGCTAATGAAACTGCATATAGCCTGAAATTTTCTCGGCCGGCCGATTTGTCTTTACGGAGTTATGGGTTTCACAAGTTATATGCCTTTTTAGATTCTGCGCCAGTAAGAAATTTCGAAAAATTTTCTACTACAAAGTTTTGACCTGATTTTTTCGTAGTTGGATAGAGGAATAAAAGTTGTATGTACTCTGAAATTTTTGCGATGATTGAACGAGTATTCGCAGAGAAACACTGATTTTCATAAAAAGTACATTTTCAAGTGTCCAAAAGTATTTTTTTTTAAATCTTGCCTGATATCTCACAACTATAGTACATCACAATAAAAATTTGTAATTATCAAAAGATGTACCATCCAATTCTGCCCGGACTGAGAGGAATAGAACTTTTAATTTGGTAAAAAAAAACATCAGAAAAAAACAAGTTTTGTATATGTTCCACAATATAAGAAGCCTCAAAAATGACCTTTTCCTACTTTAGGTCGTTTTGGCATATTTTTTTTACTCCAAGTGAAAGATATGATTCTATGCTATATGCTGTACAATGGAGCATTTAATAAGCAGCAAAACTATATATATATATAAACTTATGAGAAAATAATATGGTATAATAAACTTGGGTAGATAAATATCTACCCACAGTATGATGTATTCGGATGAATTTATGCAACATTTTTTTTCACAAGAACTAAATAATTCTTTCTCGATATTTCACTCTTGCTAATTTTTTAATTAAACTAGATTATTAGCAAGCAATTGTATGCAGTTGAACTTTATTTGAAAAAAAGGAAAAAATATATAAAAACTGATAATAATCTTGAAACCTGATTAAAGTCAATCTAATCGATTTGACTCAATTTTTGAGCCCTAAATTTCTTACTTCTTAAAAATATTTCATCAAAATATCTCAAATAGAGGTCGCCTCTTTTCTTTTCATTGATGGACTATTTAAAATACTCATTTTTGATTCGTGAAGTGTTGCTCATGTTCATTTAATTCATGATAATTGTTCCAAAAGGAATAAAACTATTGATGGTACCATGAAAAATTAAATGAATTTTTAAGTTTGAGGAGAATATTTATAGTATTTGTGTTTTTGTTTCGAATTAACCTTCTAACTATTTTTAAAGAGAACCAAATTGAAAAACTATTATTAGAAACTTTGTGTGTTAAAAGAACTCTACTCAAAATAAAGTTTATTCTAAAATCGCTCTGAAAGCAAAATTTGAATTGAAATCAATAAAAATGTATTGTATATAAACTTTACAGATTTGGAATGTCTTATATATTATCGAGTTATTTCGTGAAATAATTTTTTCTTCTATCTACAACTCTACATTTATTATTAATGGACGACGATACAAGCTACATTTATAGTGGATCCTCATCAATGGAAGAACATTCTGCCAATTCTCCTTCTCGAGCACAGAACATGAAAATATGTGCACTTTCTAAATCCAAATATAAATCGTCAACCAGAAAAGAAAATTTCGGACAAAAAAAACAGAAAACGTCGTTTAAAAACAAAACTTATGAACGTGCATTTAAAGGAAACACAATTATCATCAAAAATTTTTCCATCATTAAAACGATATGTATCAAGACAAAAGCGTTGGATTTACTAACCATTATGGGTCGTTCTATAATTTTAATATACTGCTTTTTTTCTAATTATGTTTAGTGCTTCTAAAGAACCAGCTAGTACAAAAGCATCACACATTTTCGACCTTCAACATTTTCAACAGGTTCTTAAAAATGTACACGTATGTTCGAACGGTGGACGTTTAGAATTCATGCCAGATGCATTACTACCCGTAGGATTATTTCACAATAACATTTTACGTTGTAAAAGAATGTCATAAAGAAATACCTACAGCAAATTTTCCATTAATAGAACCTGTTGAATCGTAATAACAAGAACCAAATAAACGTTTAACTATAGCTGCTGCTACAATTGGAATAGGCTATAATGCAGTAAAAGGAATAATGTCAACATTATATCTATCAATGACAACTGAAAAAGCATTTTTACGACACTTGCATAAGTATTATGATGCCTTATATATTTTTGCAAAAAAAATTCAGATAATTATTGATGATTTAGCATACAAAAAACAACAAGCAGAATGAAATAATGAACATTACTGTGTGATTAGATGGAGGCATTGTATTTATGGTCGATGTTGAATCTGGAATGTGTATTGATTATGAAGTTCTATCCTTATTTTGTGATATATGTAAAATGAAAAAATCAAAACTAACTGAAAAGCAATTCATTAAATGGTAGAAAAAATATCAATCTTTTTGTTAGAAGAAATGTACTGGAACATCTAAGTCAATGGAAAAGAAGGTACACTTAGATTATTTCAACGTTCATTGATTAATGGTCTTCGTTATAAATATATAGTATGTGATGGTGATGCCTCTGCTTATGAAGCAGTAAAATATCATTATATTGAACGACAACAACAAACATAATCAGAAGAAAAGAAATTGATTAATTCATTAAAAGGAGCGGAAGATTTAGGTGATAAACACTCAAATGATGAAGGTTCGAGCGAAAATTCAAATAATGAAAGTCCAGTTAATGAAAATATTAAAGAAAACAGGGATAAATTAACAGCAACAAGTATTAAAGAAGAAAACTGGGACAATGATGATTAGGAAAATAGTAATTGTAGTGATAAGTCAATGGTTGAAGAAACCACCGATGACTATCAAATTTATGAAACTTCTACAAATACATATGATGATTTATTAGTTATTAAAGAAGATTGCATAAATCACATTGGAGAACGAGTAATGAAATACTTATTGGAAATTGAAAAGAGGTAAAGCTCGACGAATTCCAGTGTTAAAAACAACGAAAAAAGGTTTTCCATCATTATCCAAGAAGCAATATGTAGCAAAGCAACAACTGTTAGATTATGGTAAAAAGTGGGGTGGTGGAGTTGGACGAATGACAAATTCAATGATGAAAAAAATTATCCAATAGTTATGGTCTTGCTATAAGACAAGCTAGCTCATTCTCTATTAGTAAGTAATATAACTAATATTACTAATAAACTATATTTTAAGAGAAACATTGACAGAGCACTTTTTTTATGTATGACAGATAAAAAAACAGCTTGTTAGCGCAGTCCCTTTGGGGCTGAAATGTGGAACTCACATACACTCTAGCCTCATTAAACTAATTCAAAATACGTAAAGTGATAAATCTCTCATAGACTATAGCTGTTTTGCACGGTGATCGATGTCTAGAATAATAACTTCTCTAATTTCTGCATTTCGAACGGAATTTTTTCATTTTTCTCTACGAGCGCCCTATTTTTTGTTTGCATTGTTGCTATTCGCTCATTATTTTTCATTTTTTTAAATTCGTTTTTCTTAATGTAATTCTCTTATTATTATAATTATTGAACTAATTGACAAATAAATCTGTTTTATGTATTCATGATATCTAGAGCATACCTTATGCAATAGCATATATATTAATCAACTCACAAATAATGCTACTCATTAGTTTTCAAAACTGTATGTCAATCAATTTTGAAAAAACTTTTAAAACTTTTCCTATAGGCATCCTGTTTTTTTGTTGGCATTGTTGCTATTCGCTCATTGTTTTAAATTTTTTAAAATTCGTTTATCTTAATTTATCATTCTTATTATTATAACCATTGAATTGATTGACAAATAAGTGTGTTTTACATATCTATGATATCTACAGCAGATCTTACACACTATCATATATATTAATTAAGTCACAAATAATGATATTCATTATTTTTCAAAATTATAACTTTATCAATTTTCCAAAAAAACACTCGAAAATCTGATACCTTTTATTATTGGTTGCTAAGGTCTGTAATAGGGAATGTCTGTAATGGGGGGATGTCTGTAATGGAAGGATGTCTGTAATGAGGGGTATGCCTGTAATGTTCTCTTCCGTTGCTATGGTGTCTGTAATGGGGAGAGGGGGGGGGGGCCGCAAAAACTTGACCTTAAAACTTACTCTCACTATTTTCTTCGAAAATACACGTGAGTTCCACAAAATGAACGTAACATTAGATATAATGCAACAGTACTGTCAAGCAGCATTTTATCATTATATGAGGACGAAAAATCATGATGAAGAAGAACAACATAGATTGTGTCCAAGAACAAAAGATACATGGTGCTACTTTCAGAAAAACAAGTTCTTAGTAAACAATAATAGTGACAACGTAAAAAATAAGAAAACTCACCAATATCTTGATTCAATTTTTCGAGACATATTACGACCAATGATTGATAAATTAACATCAAGAAATTTATTACGTCGTTGTTTACGTGCAATCACCCAAAACTCTAATGAATTATTAAATTCTATTGTTTGATGCGTATATGTCCTAATTTGCTTCTCGATCTGCTATTTATACAATAGTTATTTGTAGTAGAGATATGCCAATTCCAATTTTTGGCTTCGATTTGATCCAGATTTGACTGGGTTGGATTTCGATTTCACTGGGCTTGGATTTGAAAAGATTTGACTGGATTTGGGTTTGACTAGGTTTGGTTGTGGTTGGATTTGGATTCCACTGGATTTGGAACTGGATTTAGTCTTGAAAATATTGCTGTCGAATTATCAATTTATGTATATATATTCTCACTATTAGTAATTCTACAACAACCAAATCCAGCCCAACCCAAATCCAATTCTAGGGAAAATCCATTTGGTTTTAAGCATTGAATTTCACTGAAATTGGGTTTGGTGCATGCCTAATTTGTACTTTTTCTTACAGGAATAACTTACGCAAATCAAAACATCGTGGTTTTCGTTCAGTACGAGGTAGTGCTGCTCTTGCTACGATATTTTTCGATCATGGACGAACCAGATTAACTAATTTCTTCAAAGAATGTGGCATTAGTCTTAATACGGCGTTATTTGAACATATCAAAGCAGAGAACTGCGCAAGTACAAGTACAACTTGTACCACTCGGTTCACATTTAACTATGTACCACCTTATATCGAGTACATGTATCGATATAATAACATCTATACCGGGAAAAACCTCGAATTCTAGAATTCGTGTATCATTTTGCACCACCATGTACCATCTTGAGCGTGTGGGTGTGAGTGTGTGTAGAGATAATTCAGATCCACACCCACCCACACCCACATCCACATCCACACCGGCAGCCACACCCTCACTCCCATACCCCCAGCCACACCCACACCCTTACAGTTAAGGAAAAAATCATGATTCAAAAACAAGATTTTTTTTCTCTTCTATCTTTATTTCTTCTCTACTTGTTAGTAGACAGCATTAGCTTGTTCGGGACGAATTATAGAGGACCTTGAAAACCTAATCAACACGGATAACATTATGTTTCGGTCTTACACTAGTGAAAAATATTATCACTCAGAAAGCCAATCCTTTTTCTCTTCTTCTCTTCTTTCTCGCTTCCTCCTTTCTCTTTCTTTGCTATCTTAATAGTACCATACTTAGGTAATTTTAATGTATTAACTAAGACAACTATTCGATGATTGAATCAGGCTTCGTAGTTGTTATATTTCCTATACATAGGAAATATAGGAACTATAAAGCCTGGATTGAATAAATTATCCATCAGTTATATATGTACCCAGTGGAAATATTACCCAGTCTCCAGTTCTGAATTAACACTGCTCCATATCGAATTCGGGTGATTCTGATGGTTATAAGTACTTTCAGGTGATTCTATTGACTAGAATCAGCTGTTTTGCTCTTAGATTACCTTCTTTCAAATTTATTAAGCAAGTTCTACGACAAAAAGATTTTTTAATAATTAACTTATGGAACCGTTTTTAGTCTATTCCTAGTTTTATTTAGTAATGATCTTTCCTCTCTCTCTAGCGTTGATGTAGTAAGCCTTTTTTACTTTTCAATAGAACATGTTTTTCTTTGTGAACATTAATTGTTTGTCGCTTCTATACATTCTTTATTTTATATCTTGTGGTTTTTATATTGTTAAAGAAGAAACCAAAGTTCACGAAACAATATCTGCATCTCATTAAAGCATAAAATCAAAAAGAATAAAAAACAAAAAAGAATTTAGTTTTTCCTAGAGCTGCAACGAATATTTGCCGTTAAAAATCTTTTTTCTGAATGTCTTTTCATGAATTTCTGATCAGATGAATTTTTATGTAGACCTGACTTCAAGTGACTTCGAAAATCAATGAAGACAGTTGGAATTACTTTGAAGTTAGTCTGACTTGAGATTATTTTTCTGCTTTTATCTCCTTGACCATTAATGGTACAACAAAGATACTATGTAAAAAAAAAAAGAAAAAAAAATATATCTCATTTTCTTTCTTTTTAATGATACGAATCCATAAAGCTCGGAAGGATAGACACATCCTAAACTTTATGTTGTAATAAACCTGTAAAGCTGTCTTCACACTGAACATTACATGCATGGACGAATCTGGTGCAAAAAGAATAATCTTGAATACATTTCTGATTTTTGGTTCTCTTACACATCTTTTTCTTAATGTTTGACGTTACCAGTCAATAGAGTTTGAAAAGTTAAACATATATGATCTAAACTTAACTTTACAATAGGACTATTTTCGTAAAAAAACCATAGAAATAATATTCAAAACTGGGTAAATTTCTGTTTCGGGATCGTCTTTTTTTTCCTATGATCACGTTTTTTTGCATGAAAATTTCAGATTCTTGAAAATCATCAAATATTGGATTCAACAAAATAGTTTACTAAATATTAACTAGTACTTAATCAAAGAGACTTTAAACATTCAAAAATAGGGTATACGGAACAATAAACACTCTTTATGAAATATATCATATTATTATCGCTGTCTAAAATACAAGATTTGTTTGCTTTAGTTTTATTTAACAAATCAAAACAAAATTCTATTTACAACAAAGGAAAATAATAATAGAAGTCTTTTGAATGTACCAGCGGTATTACCATAAGTAATCGTTTGATTTTAGCGCAATTATATCGTGTTTCTTCTCTTGTAAAATTATTTGTCACAATTCTTAAACTATTATAAACGACTTTTAATTTGGTTAAATGTGGTACATATGTCTTTTTTTCATTTAAAAATTGTTCAATATAATTAATATCTGCGCCTAACATGTCAAGATAGGTAAGGTAAGGATATTTAGCAATTTCATATGATTCACTACTATTAATATTACATAATGATTGTGATTCACAATTGAAAATACGAAAAGTCTTTAGTAATGGAAAAGCTCGAACAACTCGAACGAAGAATTCATGATTGAATGGAACCACATCTTGTACTAATAAATATGTAACACAACTAAATGTAATATTTGGAAATATATTACCAATATCTTCAAGACGATCAAATGTAAAAGGAATTGAAAAGATCGAACATACAATTTGTGTGTCATTAATATAATTGACGATACTAGCTACATGGTGTTGTCCAATATTAATAAATGTTCGTTGAATATCTTCACTAGATAAATTATGTATTAAACCAACAGTATCGATATAAGTACAAATATAGAAAGTGAATGAATGAAGTTGTGGCATATAAACAAGGATTTCATTTTCAAGATGAGTACCATCAATGAATCTATCTCGATCTTTTATACGAAGATATAAGGTTAATTTTTCGAGATATGACATACGACGAAGAAGAGGTAGAATTGTACTATCATATGACTTAAGTTCCATATAATATTTTAATGAGAAACATATCAGATTAGATAAATTATCCTATAAAATAAAAAGAAATACATTGTAATTAGGTTCGAAGACTAAACCACATACGTTAATTAATTTATCGTATGATTAGATTCATATTTCAACTAACTAAAAATTCCTTTTTAATGAAGACTAATCTCATGATAAATATTATTTGTTAAAACCTACCATATTATGAATGATTGTTGAAGAATTATCTATGTAATGTATTCGAACACTAAGTGTAGTCAATTGTTTGAGTCGACCATCAAGTAAATAAAGACAATCGTCTAACGTATACACATCGATACATAATTGAGTAAGAGTTGAAGATGAGAAGGTAGTTGATGGTAAATTAGAGAGTGTCAAGCCTGGATATAACATATCGAATGTTTCAACAATACTCAATTGTTTTAAATTTTTAAAGAAATTCAAAATATGTGCATACACATTCACAGCATAATTTTTCGATAATCCTATCATTCTGCCTCTATCATGATTTAAAAGAATTAGATCTGTAATTTGTTGTTGAAAGATATATTGAAGAGGTGATTTGTCTAAATAAAAAATAATGAAATACGTTTTTTTAGTTTATTTCATTTAATATCATTCGTTTGTTATTACACTTGTAAAATGGTGCGAAATGATTTCTTTCTTGAAATTAAAAAGTTTCAGTTTAGTTAGATTCGGATAATCAGTAGCAAGAAGTATACGTTCCATTAAAACTGGTTTAAGTATAAAATATTGTACATTATTACGAATTTCGGGTAATATATCGATGCAAAAGCGATCAATCGAAATATTATCAATGGACACAAAATTAAGTATGTCACTAAAGATTTTTTCTTGTGCTAGAATGCTAAGTCGTTCATTATTGATGTTCCATAACGAATAAAGAACATCAACATTACTGAGTTTCTTCAAGATGATAAATAATATCTCATCGGGTAAGTTCAGAAGATGAACATCAGATCGATGCATATTTATTTCGACTATTTCGCTATTCACAACAACAAATATATATGGGTGGTCAATTTGACTGGTACCCCGTTTTGATACAGTCCTATTGTACGGATAAAACCAACTTTTGTCCGGACCATATAATAGAGGATCCTATATAACCCTGAATTGGCCCGAACAACACTATGTTTTATCCTTACAATAGTAGGAAAAAGCTACCAGCTCACGATTGAGGCTAGTAACCTTTCTCTACTATTATACGGATAAGACATGGTGTTGTTCGGGCCAATCCAGGGTTATATAGGATCCTCTATTATATGGCCCGGACAATAGTAGGTTTTATCCGTACAATAGGACTGTATCAAAACGGAGTACCAGTCAAATTGACCACCCCCATATATTCAATCTTATTTCGAATTTTTCTAATATCGAAAAGCAAAATAATTTATGGCCTGCTTATCTATTTATTGAGAAAAAATATTTTAACAAGAAAAATATAATAAAAATGGCAGAAGCAATTCGTATGAGAAAGAAAGAGATAAAAAAAAAAAAGATCATATATTGAGTATTATCTCTAGAAATTTTGAATCGACAATCAAAAGTAGAACTTATTACAAAAAATAGTTGCACTTATATATAAATAAATATTTTTTTTTCCCAAACTATACTTAAATACAATTAAATTTTATGAAATATATATTCACGTGAACTTCTAACTTTCCTATAGCTATTGACAATAAATCTCAATCATAATTATTCAGTAATATTCCCCGACCAGATAATGGTGAATCTGGTGTACAAGGTTGAAAACTATTGTTTCCATGTATAGTTGTTATTATATCATCTGTATCTGATGTATATCCAATTAAATCTGTTCCAAAATATCGATCACCAAAATTACCCAAACCAGGACATATAAAACCAGTATTTTGATCGAGTTGAGTATCGCATGCTGTTGTCACTATTTTTACTGTTGGAAATGCATAAGCTACTGTTTGAACTCCTGTATAAATTAATTAATTAAATCATTTGAAAAAATATTAGCATAATGCTCATGGAATTAATATTTTATGAAACATAATATTGCTGCTCTTGTTAATCCTAGGGAGATTGTTTCAGTCTATCTATTATAGGACATATTTCTTCACTATCTTTCTCCAAAAATGCAATACGAAAGGCATTATTCCTATATAATGTTAAGCGCCTAACACTCAAATTTCGATAGTGATTTTAATACTCAATGAAGTTTTCTTTTATCAGATGGACAATGATGGTAAGGCATCTAAAAAAACTGGACATGGTAGATTTTAGGGTATAGAAAGTTTTCTCTGAGCTATTTTTCATAAAACCATTTTAAAGTGCATAAAGTTCTGAACAAAATGAGAGGTCGCTGCATTTTCTACAACACTCTCTTTAAGAAGTAAAAAGTATTATAAAAACGAACTTTACGAAAAAATCGACTAGAAAACATCTTTTCCTAGTTTCTATAATGCTTGTAACGTTTTAAATGGAGATCATAGAAAATATGGCAATTCTTCTTTCTGTTCAGAATTTAGAGCTCTTTACAATGGCATTGTTAAAAATAGTTCTGATAAAGTCTTCTAGAATCTGAAAACTATCGTGTCCGATTTTTTTTAGACACTTTGCCATCATCGTCTATCTGGTTAAAGATAGCTTAACACAATATAAAAAAATACGTTGTTATTAAATTTTCTTCTGCTATATTCCAGTCTTTGATCGTATATAGAGCCAGTCAAGTTCATTTAGATCGTGTTTCAAAAAAGATTGAAGTATAAACGAACCTTGTTTTGATACTAATAATGAAAGTAGAGCAATTTTATCTTCTGGAACATTATGATCTAATAAAACTCGTATAGCCATTAATGCAGCTGCTCCAGTTGCTATTAAAAACAAAAATTTTTAATAATATTATAGAAAAAAAAAGAACGATCATCATGTACCAATAGTAGCATCGAGAATCAATACATAAGCATCAGCAATATCACGAGGTAATCGAAGAAAATGAAGCTAATTGTTGAAAATATAAAATTAGAAAAAAAAAAAAGATTTCTATATTTACTTCTGGTTCACCAGTTGATTGATTTGTTTGAATTAATATTTTACCAATTTTAGCATCTTTATGTACTTCAATTAATGCAGGTTCTAAACATTCACCAGCTCGAACTATAGATACACCACAAATCTATATATATTTAATATAAATATTCAGATGTTGATTTTTTCTTCCAATAAGTAAAATTTTTCTTTTATTTACTTCAGTATATAGATGTTTCTTTCCTTTATATAAAAGTTTTTGTGGTGTTTCAACAACAACATCCTAAATAATAAGAAGAAGAAAAAAAATTCATTTAAATAAATGATAAAATATTTTAAAATTAAAATTACTTCAAATGGTAATAAAGATAAAGCATATTCGATTAATATTCGCATGAGACGTTTTGAATAAAAAATAAATTCATCACGATCAGTATCTTTATTTCTTAATAAAAAACAAGAAATTAATAAGATGATGAATAATTAATCGAATTACCTAACAATTGTATGAAGATATTTGATTTGTGCTGTTTGTTCAACAATATAAAATGTTTCAGGCATTGGTAAACCACACATAAAATCAAATCTATGAACAAGTTCATTTCGAACTTTTACACCACGCTAATTAAATAATTGAAATAGAAAGAAATCATCAGAATGGTTTTTTTTTTTTCTTTTGCTTTACTTTTTGAAGTTCTCGATTGACATGACGTACAATTAAATCAATGGCTATTTGATTTTCACCGCCTATAATTATAAACAATTTTATTAATTCAATTTTTCAAGATTCAAAAAAAAAACTGAATTTTATATGAATATATAAAAGATTTTGAAAGAGTCTTCTCGATCATTATAAAAATTGAGAATTTCAATGCGTATAATTCATTAAAGTATTAGTACATTGATTGTTTTACTAGAATCGATAAGTTATCATTACTTTGATAGAGAATAATCTTATGGATTAATTATTCTGTAAAAGGCAAATTCTAGATGTTCATTAAGTTTTCAATAGTTATTTTAAAAAACTAACTAATGACTAGGACTACGACAGCTCCAGCTCACGAACTGGGCTGAAACGAACGGATGAACTGTTCAAAAAGTTCAGTTCAGCTCATCAGAACTGTTCGACCAGTTCCTCCGAACTGAACTGAACTGTTCAGACAGTTCAGCTCAGCTCCGAGAACTGACAAAATGTCTCATATATTAGGGATACTCTTAGTACCTCGANAAAAATCGGTATTTTTGCAATAACTCAGGAACGGCTCGGCCGATCCTTCTCATCTTCGAACTCGACCGAGATATTGTAAAGACTGAACTGTGTAGAAAATTTCATCGTGATCGGACTCTCCTTTCGAAAGTTATCGTGTAAACGGCCGGCCGGACGGACGGCCGGACGGCCGGACATACTGACCGATTCTAGAGTGTACTCACTTTTTGAGTACACAAAAACTAACTAATGACAACGTTCTCTGCTATTGTAATAACTTTTTATTCTTTGACACTATTTAAGTAGAGTTGATGCTGAGTCAAACCATGAGAATAAATTATGCTTGTGCTAATTATGGTATTGATATAATTAAATTCGGACGAAGTTATTTCACGATTCAGTTGAGCCATAAATGAACCATTTGTCTTTTATAACATAAAAAGGGCATTCAATTTAATTTTTTGCAGTTATTTTATTTGTACAAAGCTGAAAACTTATTTATTTATCATGAATTATTTTTTCAAAAATGAGTTATTTCGAATGGTTATATCTATTAGGACGAATCCCTGCAAAGACAGCCAGTTTTTTAAACGAAATCATTTGTTTAAGCTCATCTTTTTACTTCTTTTCAACAATTAATTAATTTAACTGTTTTAATCAGAGAAAAATAAACTTATGTTGACATGATTTGATGTGAACCAGAGACTAACACAAAAACCGAGCACTGTTGCTGTTGTCTAATATTGCTTTTCTTTCTTTTTTAAATATCTACGGCTAGTTTTATTCAGAAGAAAGAGTCATAATAGAGAAGCTGCACAATTCTATCCTTCATCAATAATAAAGTATTTATAACCATCTGTGAAATACTTTTAATTGTCTATAAGTTCTAACAAAGTTTTTGAGCATGAAAATCGTGTTAGTTATGAGTTTATATAAAAAATAAAATCATTTTTCATGTTATTTATAACGAATAGATCACAAAATGACGCAAATTGTCATTAAAAAATGTTATTTTCACATACACCCCCAGACCAGTCTTCCCCTCATCGGATCTCAGTCATCATAAAAGATAGAGGTCTACAATATGTGTGCTCGTGCTTAACTATAAATGTAGGTCAATGGAACTACTTGCAACCTAATGGCTTGAACAGATATTAAATTATGATGAGTAATATCTATTTTTACTATAAGCTTCATAACTCTGAAAGAGAAGGACGTTTTAGGTCAAGAGACCTATCATTTATGTAGCGTTGTATTTCGGAGATGAGTGTGAGTATAGAAAATAATAGGTTAATCTTAGGAATCTTTCATACATTAAAATAACCAACGTATATTCACCTATATAATGATAGCTTCTCAAATATTGAGTTTCTTCGAAAAATTGACATAAATACTTTTATAGCATTTTGTACTTATGGACATCACGGAAGACTTCAAAGCAAAAGGAAAAAACGATTTGATAACTTCCTTTATATATTATTTATTTGGTTTTGAATTCATATTGAAAAAAAAAAAAGATTGTTTATTATTTTACTCACCTCTTGGAACAATTATATCAGCAAAAGTCATCGTTGGTGCAATATAATGATCATAAGAAGGTTTAACATAACGTGTATATTGTTGTATAACACCTTCAATATCTCGTCCACGTTCTGCAATATCTCGTTCAAGTCTACGTGCAAGACGAATATCAGCATCAGTATCAACAAATATTTTCATATCAAGAATCTTTGTTTTTTTAATATATAGAAAACAATAAAAACTAATTTATATGTAATCAAGAACTAAAAACAAAAATAAATTACTTACCTCACGAATATCGTTACTAAAAAATGACATTATTCCTTCAAATATAACAACATTAGCACCATAAAGCATTCTCTATAGATATTAATATAGAATTAACGAACAATGTTTTATTTTTTGTTAATTTACTGTATATGCTTCACGAGAATGAGTAGTAAAATTATATAGAGGAATTTCAACCTAATAAAAAAATAAAAGAAAAATAAACAATAGGAATATATAGGGAAATTCATATCCTTTTTTTTTATTCATCATGAGAAATTTGAACAAAATTTCTGTTGTCATGGTTCAATAGAGTTTGTCAAGTTACTCATAAAAATGTTTTTTTCTAACATTTTTACACACTGTTTTAGTAAAATTTTGTTTAATAGAACCACAAAAACCTATAAAAATTAAAATATGCCAAAAGCATTAAGTCTCAATAGCCTCAATACTTATCCGATATTTTTTATGATTTAACTCATCATAAAGTTATGAAAAAGTTTATGCATGCGTTTTTAAACAAAATTCTTTTATTGTTTAAAAAACCATAAATCCCAGTTTCTATTCTAAGATATTAACCATCAGAACTTCAGTTCCGAAAGAAACAAAATATCATATTCAGAGTCCATATCAAATAGTATACTCAATATTAAAAACTAATTTTCGTCAAATTTCAACTTTAGGAGGATCCACAAGTCAAATTATTCGAAAATAGTAGTAAAAGAATGTAAGAATCTTAATCTCCGTCTGATAAATGATCCTTTGTTACAAGGTCAGTTCACATTTTATCAACTTGATATCAATACTGCAAGAGACTCACGCTTCACAGGCTAGAGTAGACTCAAACACTTTTCTCTCTCCATCAAAATGATAGATTATAGCAGCACATCAGAGTTTTTCTATAAACGCCAATATTTTTCGCCGTCTACGTCAATGTAATAATAATATTTTCTTAATCAATCAGACTTAGAAAACATTGAGGTGAGAATCTTTTATTTAAGTTGAAGAAGACCGTTACACTTTGTAATATGTGAGTTTGATAAGAAAGACACTAATTGTATTTCATTTAATTGGCATTCAAAAACTTCTTTTTTTTTTCATTTTAACTTCCAGATAAGGATCTTATAAAAACCATTGAACCTATACTAGAATCAAAACTTTTGCCGCCTATGCTAATAATGTATGTATTATTAAGTTCTATTGCATTCATTATCAAATAGACAAAATCTTTCCTTATCAGTAGGGGCGGTACGACCGGAGGGAATGGATAGATTACTCCTCCGTGTTCCGCAAAATTTGTGCTTGAATAAGTATTGAAAATACTGAGACTTGATGTTTTGGCATATTTCAATTTTGTACAAACTTCTCCGTTCTTTTTTAGCATAAATTTCTGTACGAGCTCTATCGAACCATGACAAAAAAAAAATTCTGAAATCGCCAACACTTTACTTGTTTGCCGAGTTTGAGATTTTTTAATGTTCCAAGAAGTAGATCAAAATCAAATGCATCCGGATGATCAAAATTATAATTATTTATTTTTGCTTGTTCATGTTGTTCATCAGTTAAAACCTTTGATTTAAATATTTGTTTAATATAATTTCAATAAAAAACCAAACAAAATGTTACTTTATAAAATGAATCCATACTTAAAAGAGTAACCCAAGGTATATTTAATTTTTCAACAATATGTTGTGCTACAGTTGTTTTACCACTTGCACTTCCACCACCAATACCAATAACAAAGGCTTCTTTTATTTCACCACTTGCATCATACCATGCTGGACGACCTTTATATTTTATTTTTTTGTTTCATTTGAAAATAATAAATTTAAAAATTAAATAATAACCTGCTGTATAGATTGTATTTCGACCAAGAACTTTGACACGTTCATCAACTGAACGACTTGTTGTACGTAAACGTCGTCGATTTGCTTTCGATGGTGAAGATATTGATCGAGATAATGATGATGAATTTTCATTTGAATTAATCTCTTTTGTTGAATTAAAAGTTACTTGACGTTTATATCCTGATTGTGATGAAAGTTCATTTGGATTTGATTCATCATTATTTTCTACATCACTAAAAATATTTCAAACAATACGTTTAATCGAATGGTTTAATGCATTATTAAGCTTGAGTATTGAAGTTCGAATCTTTGCTGTTGAGTTTTTCATAAACTCTGTAGAAAATTTTAAATTTATTAACAGAGAATATCTTTCAACAGCAAAAATAATGAGTACCGATATTTTAGGCGGACGTTATTCTATATGATATCCGATTAGTCTGTCGGTTACAAAGAAAATTTGATTTGTTTTTTTTTTGTCTAAAACTGTTTATGTGAATATCATTTTTATTAAAATTGTTTTGGTTTTTTTTTTGAAAAAACCAATAACACCATACAGAAATGATGTCTTTAATAACTACTAAGAACATAACAAAAGTAATGACGAAAATATTTTCATTTCTTAAAGAAAGTTTCTATCTATATGGTTTGATAATAGAAACAATGTTCTACATTTCTCTGATACTTAACCATTCTTCAACTAATATCATAATAATAAAATTTCCATAAGACTTGTTTGGTTCTGATGTGTGACGGTTAGTATATTTATTCTTTTTTCTTGTTTCCTCTAAAGTGTACCTGTCTATATATATTTGTGAATATTAAGTGGAATGTGCACTTTAATGTAGCAGTACAAAATTTTCCTTATTCATTTGAAACAGAGATGAACAATGTCAAAAGTTAAAATCTAACTTAATTTCCTCACATTTTTTGAGAACACTCTAATAAACTACAGATGCAAACAAAATATCCGTCTTCATATATATATATATTTTTAAAATGTTGAAGACAATATGAACTAATTTAATCATTACACATCATAAATAATGAAGTCTTATTGAAATTATATTATTATTCCCTCGACTGAAAGGAGGGTCATATGAAAGAAAATAGTTTGTCTGTCTGTGTCAGGGTCAAAAAAACATCAGGGTCAAAAAAAACATCCACTTTAGAAAATTTTATATAAAGGTT